>JAUUDZ010267643.1:0-15623 GCA_032361705.1 Panulirus versicolor | reverse complement strand
TCGTCCATATATTTCCATCAAGCAGGTGCATCCATCGGCGCCATAAGGATCCCATCGTTGTATCATGTGGGACGCCACAGATAGAGACACTTGAAGATGGAAATGGTCCTTTCGAACCGACGACGTTGGTTGAGGAAGTCTGCCAGTCATGGTATGAGACTTCTCCACAGCTCAGGGTTAATGACTTCGTTGGTGAATATGTTTTAACTGAGTTGGTCGAAAGCTTTGGTGAAGTTAACGAAAGTGAGAGCCAGAAAAATCTCGTGTTTTCATAGTTTGCTGTGGATAAAGTCCAGGAAGCTGTTGTGTTTGGATAAAGTCTTTATATCACCATACTTATGAGGGTCTATACCGCATATTGACATGTGTAGAATCCCAATTAAAAGCTGGAGATTGGGTTGAGGACAGAGGATCGTATCTCACTGAGTGACAGTGGGAATGTTGACTTCGGTACCATGGAAACATTCGAGCTCTTTCAGCCAGCGAGGCATTTTGATTGCTGAACAGTATTAGTTATGATGGATCTGAGGGATTTGGCCTGTTCAGCGATAAACTTGTAGAGTTTCATAGGTAAGTTACCGGGTGTAATGTAGTGCTTTATCTTGACAGTGTAACCAACCGCCTGGCGTCTTCAGGCTTATGTACTGAGTCTGAGGATGTTAGGTGTGGAAAGAAGGCTAGGAAGTGGACGTTGTTAAGATAAGGTAGCCACTGGTAAGGGATGACGTGATTGCTATTGATTTGCTCCTTCAGTTTAGAGGTGATAGTCGCTGGGTAAGAAGGAGACTTTACGCTCTTAGTTGCCTGGACCACTGGTTGATGTTTGACTGTTATGGATGTTGTAGTTTGGTGGGGTAGTAAGATTTCTCCGATGTGCGTAGTTGGTGAATTACTTTGTTGTGTAGGGCTGTTATGTCTGTTGTTATGGTCGGTGAGGTGTAACCCAAGGCTGGATGTAGTACTGCAGATCTCTCGGGAAATATGTGATGGCAAGCTTCCTCGATGATGTTTATATATTTTTAACATTTATCCCCCACGTCATCCACGCTCAGCATTAAGTCCTTGGAAACAGAACAGAACATAAAGACTTATTACGGAGTCGGTGACTGGCATGTTCAGCCCCAGATGTTTGGTTGTCATGGAGACGGAGAACTACAGACCTAAAAAGACTGGGCTTTGAGCGTTGGATGGTATTGGCTGGGATGATAGATGGTGATCGCTTGTCTGCCATATCCATTCTGAAATGTTTAGCATGTTCTGACCTTATGTGGGAAAGTTTACAACTTAAAATAAATGCAGCTGTTCCTGCTGAACTTTGGTATCATTTTCATTAAAATCCTCATACAGTACTAACTTAGCACGTGGTTACCTGACCTTAAGATGATGTAAAGTGTCGGTAAGATGGTTCACTAGTGCATGTCTTTAGCGGGCACTGGAATAGATTATGCAGCACACACTGACTGATTAAGGCAGTTTGGTAGGGGTGAGTGTCTACCGCACAGACCCACCTCGTCTCCACACCCTAATGGATTTGAATTCAACACTGAGGTACGACGGGTGTGGTTCCTTATGACAGAACAACACAGCGCCTCCACCACGCCCTTTGGTGATTAGATGCAATAGTTCATGATGATCAGTATAGCTTGTCTCGTAGATACTTTGCCAGGTGTTGGTAGCAATACCATCCTTAGCTGACTTGACTTTAGTGACGAACTCGCCAGTCTCATGAGAAAGAACGAGAAAAAGAGAGAGATAGAGTGAGTGAGACGTGACATTTGATAGTAATAACGATGATTGCTCAAACCACGGTCAAGGAATTTCAGTATTGCTAAATCATAATGGAATAGGGTCTGTGCAGCCTCCTTGTATTGGAGATGATTTGAGTTGATGAACATTACGACCTTAATTGCGGCCTGGGAGTAGATATCTGGATACCAGTCTCCTAGTGACACTGGTGTTTAGGTAGCCGCTCTCATGCCTCAGACGGTAGAGGGCACCAGATTAGCAAGGCAGCTGGAAACTTAGAGAGAAGTTATCCTGTGGGCCTTCCGGAAATAGCATGGTGTTTAACTTTGCCATATTCACCTTTTTGTAATGAGCGAATGTATTAAGCCTCAAACCATACTTAAAAGAAGACAGTAACTCGACTCCTCGTGGTACTAGAGATAAGTTAGATGTTCTTGCGTGACCTCACCTTGGGAAAATTCAATAATGAACTGTCCACTTAACGAAGCTAAAGAACTTGTATAACGAAGACAGTGTACGTTGTTTAAAGCGCTTGTCCTCTCCGGTAGGATTTTTTTTTTGTTTTTGTTTGGCAACATCACTATACAAGGCGAGAGAAATTATTGAGCTACAAGACTTCAATGGTTGTTTTGCTTTCGTCATCGATTCACTGAAGGATCTAGATTACAGGAACACCGGAAAAGCTACATTGTTTCATCAGTCTGTGAGTAGACTCGATGCTCACATCCATTGACTGCTTTCTCCCTCGTGTACTAGACCAGCCAAGCTGCACAACATAGAGTGAATGGTAAGATACTACCTGGTAGACAGGCGCTTATCATTTATTTATTCTGTCAGAAGGGTGTAGTGTAGGGTTAAAGACAGTCCCTGAATACAGCATGTGGTGTACGTATTAAGTTGAGCACTGGACTTAATGGTTGGTTGAACACCAGTAGTGTGAACATGCCTGTGACAGCCCGGGAGGAGGAGATCCACTCTCAAACCAGTGTAATCCGAGGCAACCACACTGGCTTCCTTCTCAGACGGATATGTGGTGGGAGAGTTTCGCCTGTGGTGGTGTGCCGGAGTCGGGGATAATACTCCCCTTACTGTATTTCTCAATGTCTTGCCTTGTTCCAGGGGCGGTCAGGTGTCTTACTCCTCACCAGTAGTCTGGGGCAACTGGTAGTGTTCCAGGTCGTCCTCGGGGAGACAGTAATAGGTCATCCTAACTGTTAGCAGGAAGAGGAAGACCTCCCTCCTAACTTCCCATCTCTGTAGGTTGGGAGAGGTGGACCACTTAAATGTCTGTGTCCTCTGTAACCCTTTTTCTCCTGTCCTAGATCCATTCTGATCCTAGGGACCAAATGCTGTACATAACCGACCTGCATCTTTCCAGCTCATTTCATGATTCTGTCGAAAGTAATCTTCAAATTCCTGTAAAGTTAAAGTTAACTTTCGATTTACTGTAAACAGTTTCGTATAGTTTTTCATTCACATCTGTGTAATGCAGACCGTTTACCTGTGTATCCCTTTTCCTTAGGAAATCCCCCTTAATGCTCTGAGAGCTTTGAGATTCCTAAATTTTTACAGAATGTGTTTTCCTCTGCAGAATTTCTAGTGTTCTCTCAAGGTAGTCATACTGAACTTGCCTCCAGCTGTCATTCTGTGGGTCCGTTCCCATCCTGTCTCCGTCGACGTCCCTTCTTCCACCTCCAAGCGGGAGATGGTAACGTGCGGTAAACTCAGTTTCTGTGAGTCTTGTGTGTCTTATTCTTGATTTTGTTCATGTGGCAGTCAGGTGATGTTCCATCCTCTCTTATGACGAGCAAATGTCTTTTCTCTGTTTCTGTAACTTTATATCTTAATGACTGTACATCTTAATGACATCAACTCCTCCTTTAGCCGACTCTCGGCTCCTACTGTAAGTCTTGCACCATCATCCCACACTACTTATGTAAGTACTCACTGAATTAAGGCGGGAGTTTAGCCATATCCGCATGTCAGCTTTTCGTGTGATTTGCTTCGACGCTTTGGAAGAAATATCCTTTGCTTCTCGTTATTGGTCTAGCGGACCAAGTAGATTTTTCTGCAGCATCAGTAGGTATCCATGCATTAACCCATGATTGCTTTATCAAGTCTGACTTACTGACTGGTATATCGTTGTAGGCACTTCTTTTTTAATTTCACTAGACGCCTATAATCACTCTGTAAACTTTAGGATTTGTAAACTTTAGGATTTTACACATAATGTATGGTAATGTTGACATCTTTAATAGGGTCTCGTGCTGGTGACATCTGGCACGTCGCGTCGTTTCAAATGATCTTCCGCGTCGTTAGTCAACGGTTCACCAGTCAGTATATTTTGCTTTTTGTACCATAAATTCTCCCAGGTTGTCTCTACTCTCTTGTCATGCCTCACTGTTGATGTTTTCGTAATGGTTGATTTTGTTCCTCATGAAGTACAAGGATGCTCAATCCGAGCCACAGAATTGTAAGATCGTTACATCCATTATTATTATTAGTAGTAGTTATAGTAGCAAGAGTAGTAGTGCTACTTCTACTAGTAGTTGTAGGAACATTTTCAGATCACAATGCTCTCTTTCGACCACAGTTCAGTTTACATGTCATGTGCTGAATGTCCTTTAACAGTGTGGTAGTAGTGTAGCCACATTCTCACTGAGGTAGACGACCCCGTGGGTGTACGATACTCGAGACTGAAGACTCGCTGTAAGATCTCGTCGTCGGGAAACTTGTAAGTTGTACGGGCAAAACTTACAGGCATCCACCGCACAGTGGCCACGGTGGTGAGGCCCTCCAGTAGAACGAATTTCTTGGAAATGACGTGTCTGACCGCGTATCTTGGAACCCACAGATATGATCGATACCAAGAAAAAAGAAAATGTAATACTGAGTTTCAGCGAGGAACATATTAAGAAATGCGCTTCAGTTTGGTTGCTTCTTGGTATAGATCAGAAGGAAGGAAAAAATGCGAGGAAAAAAGATGGACGCTTCTGACTACATTTAAGTTGATCAGGAGGGACCTGAGTCAGTGCTAGATGTCGAGTTAGATGTCTTTGTTCATAGGTATGTGAAGTTCGTAAACTGGAAGAAAAGGAAAGAAGTGTGTGTGTGTGTGTGTGTGTGTGTGTGTGTGTGTGTGTGTGTGTGTAAGGCCACAGCCACCCTTCATACCCCAACACAGTCCCGCCAGCTTAACCAGACCCACAGGCTTGTCCAGTCCCAGCTGGCTTAGGCAGACTCACTGACTCACAGTCTCAGTTGGCTTTCGCAGTCCCACTGACTCACAGACCCAGTTGGCCTACACACTCCCAATAGCTCATCCAGCCCCAGTTGGCTCGCAAATGCAGCGCCATCGAAACACCTGAGAAATCGCCATATTTTTCCTGGCGAGCAGAGAGAACTCCATCATTCCGTCGTATATCTGAAAATGAATGTCTCGTGCTCCGGTTGCTTGGAATCTTACGTGTGACGCGAGGAAATTTGTATCGTTCTTAATTTCAGATTTCTCTTACTAGTATCCACGAAACTTCGGGAACTCCGTAATTAGTAGTGTCAGTATTTTTGTGGTGCTTCTGTAACAGCAAGGGTTACTTACTTGGCGGCGAAATTAGAGTTCCTTCTTTTGTTCTTGATTTTATATCTCCGTTACGATAAATATTATTTTGAGCGTGATTGTGCAGATATTTGGACGTGTAGGGAATTGAGCTCTCTTGCTTCAGGAGAGGATATATGGTTAAACATTCGAATCCAGAATTTCTTAGGTTGAGTAGTTTTATATCTTCCAAATCTTCAAGACTATAGTTGAAACCTTAGGGACACGATAGCTTGGAACCAGTAAACTCGCCCCGTCTGTGTCAGTAAATGTTTGGCCTTGTTAACTGCCACCTGAGTGCAGGCCGTGCTCACTGTGTGGTAGCTTGACACCCGATCCCCACCCGTACTGGCTGCAGTCCTACCTAACTGTTCACTCCCGTGCTTCGCATGAGGTGAGGACGAGGCTGCAAGGGGCATTTAGCCTACTTGAAAGTTTGCCACACGAATGCCATTAGTCAGCTGCTCATCCTGCGCCACTATGCCTGTAGTGTACGGCACGTGTCCTCACACTGATCCCGTGAATTGCAGTCCAAACCCAGAACTCGAGCGATATCTGTACACTGCTTTGGTACGTTGCTGGTACACTGTGTCCCCATTGTTGATAGACGTCTGGTTTAGTCAGGCGTTGTTTCACAGTCATACGTACGTCTGGCATAGTCATACATATGACTTCAGTGTATGTAGACGTCTGGTATAGAATGATACATATATCTCCAGTGTCCATAGACCTGTACCCTGTCCAGTGCTGCATGGAGTTCATCCGAGCCTTGTTGAAGAGATTGAACACCTGATGCCAGAATTTAGCTTGTACCAGAATCAAATAAAGGAAAATACTGTCGACCTCCTGTAACCTGGTGGTCAAATGAATGTGAAGATGATATCAATTTTATCTCCAAGATTTATGTCAACGACTGTGTCATAAAGAAGTGATCTTATAATGTTTAAGAAATACAAAAATAGTCAGAAGTACCGAAAATAATCATCGAGGTAACAGGAGGAACATGGCAGATTTTGAATTCCATCGAACCCAAGGGTGCTCTTTTTGTTGGCTGTACCTCATGGACGCGATACGTGTCCTCCATAAATTCTGGAACACCCATATCACTGGTAAATCAAGTAAGTCAGCGCCAGTTCCCCGTCCTGCTCTGGTGCAGAATGATCACTGACAACCAACGAAGTTGTTGCAGATGTTCTTACTAATTCCATGACAGGGTTCTCCTCTGGATCTTTTTACTCTGCCAGATTTTAAACCGCAAGAAGGAAGACTGCTTTCATTTTGAAAGAAAATTTACAGAAACTCGCTCACAACCATTCCCTGTTAAGGAGGAAATTAGATTCTGATATGATTATTTGCCTAACGTCGGCCCCAGGAAGAGACAATATTCCTTATCAAATGATGTCCAACTTACGGGAGAACTTCTTGGATTTCCTGTTGTCTCTGTTTGATAGGATTTTCGAGGATGGAACAACGCCTACAACATGGAAGGAAGCAGCCGTCATCCCAGGTGGCAAACCTGGCAAGGATGCTCTACTGCCGCAGGACGACAGACGATTAATATTCCTCACGAACTGCAGAAGACTGGAAAAAAAAATTGGTACACTTTAGGCTGGTATGATATTTAGAAACATAAATTTCTTTTTTAAATTCCAGTTTGGATTCAGAAAATTAAGATCCATTATGTATGCGCTTGTAATACCAGAAACTGCCCTCAAGATCTCGCTGGCAGTTTTCCTTGGTCTAGAGAAAGCCTATGTCACACAACGTGCGAGCATGACTTCATCAAGAGGCTGCGGGTAGCACTCCCTACATTCCTCCGGGACTACCTAGCAAGCAGGAAGTTCAGGGTTCCAATGGAAAACAATTTCTCACACAAGGAAAGCCAACTAGATGTCCCACAGGGAAGCGTCCTTGCACTTGATGGGCGTCTCGGCTTTCCACTCTGCTGCTCTGAGGTACGCAAAGAATACTACATACTCTTCGGAGGGAAGTTTATTCTGTATACAAGAACGTCTGCGCACTTAAGTAAATCAGTTGTCTCAGTGGGTTACATGCCACTGTAACAAGTTATCTCCAAAGAAGTCTGTGGCTCTGTACTATTACAAAATGAGGAGGAACTTCAAGGTTTCATTTCTGTAATTAAGACACGCACGTCAGTCTTGGGTCGAATATTAGAACCAAATCCTTCTCCTCGTTGATGTATCGCATTCGATCCATCTCCTCTTCCTGGGAATGGATCGACTGTAATACATCCCTGAGGTGAAGTTTTGGTTCCAATGTTCGACCCAATTACTGACGGGGCGCCTCACTCCCAAGAAGTGAAAGTCTCTGCCACCAACGCTTGGTATTTCGCGGGTGCTATTTCATGCATCGTTGGGGCAGACCGCACAACGCCACTGCGACAGTACCGAACGCTAGCACGTGGGAAGCTAAAACAATGAATCTTCATCTTCATTACCGACCACACTCCTCAAAATGTTGGATCCTGTAGACACGAAACTCTATGGATCCGCACAGGAGCCTTCTGATCTGTCCCAGTGCGGGCTGTCTCGTGCTGGAGGAGGACCACCTCTCTGATGTTATCACAAATATATGAACGTGGTTATATAAATCAATATATGAACGTGGTTATATAAATCAATATATGAACGTGTTTATATAAATCAATATAAACCTGAAAATCCCGGGTAAGAAGCTGTGATCGTGCCTCGATCAGATGGGCAGTCTTTTGACGAGAGAGCGAGAGAGTTTGTAACAGGTTTCATTTTAAATCTCTGCAAGATTTGACCGCGATGGACCATACCAGTACAGCCACAATGTAAGAATTTGGTCGCAGTAAGGAAGATGGAAAGCACTGAAGACGGACTCAAGCAGAGATCCCTAGAATACACTTTGCATCACCAAGGTGCTACGGAAACTCTTTTCTTGGTGGCTTCTAAAATCTGGTTGGTAGCGTGGGCTTTGCGGCGGCGGGAGACCAGATGGAAGACACTTGGTCTTAACCAACTTCCAGCAGCTACCGTGGTCGCCGCTGAGCTCCATGCCACACAGTCGGCAGTTACGGCAACCAGATATTCTGATTCTAGAAGGGCATCGCAAACGTCGACAGATTGACCTTATCAGCATCCGATGGCGAGGGAAATACAAGATTAGTGTGTATTGATTTCTGTTCGACGCAAGACAGCATCTCTCTGATGGGTTCCCTTCCACTCTACTGACATTCATGAATATGAACGAACTGTTCAGGAGGCAAAGGTGGTTGCTTCTACCTGCTTTGATGTTTGTTTTCCTCTCCCATACAGCGATATGGTGGCTCCAGATAAGAGAATGTCCGAGTAACAAGTGGAGTCAAGAATGGAGACGGAATAAAGACAATACAGTGTCGAAAGATTAATGAAGACCTTAGCATCTGGGTGACAAGTGTTCGCTCCAGCTGACGACTAGAAGTGGTCCTAGCGAGGCTGAGGATCGGACGTACGAGACTGACACACACTGGTGGTTCATATGAGGCAGGAGGCGACCAACCTTCACTCACTCTGGGAAGAGCGTCAGGTGCCATCGGCTGTATCCAATGTACCGGACACCTGTTTGGCTTTGAAAACATCATGAAAGAGTCCCTCACTCCTCCCTGTACCCTCATTTTATGTCCCTTACTCTTCCCTGTACCATTTCATGTCCCTCACTCTTCCCTGTACCCTCCTTTCATGTCCCAAATTCTTCTTGTAGCCTCACGACTGAATTAGACAACGCCTGTCATGTATATAGTAAGTTTGGTTTGCTAAGGGGAGGCAGTATACGGTACCAGGTATATATTTTCAAGGTATGTTAAAGTTACACATGGAAATATGTATGAGCGATTCATTTCTTTTTATATTCCTTAACAAGACAATTCCGCCGCTGATGACCTTATCAGTTGACGCGGCAGGTAACTTGAGATAACGTCAGTCATTGACGTGCTGCCCTTGTCCATCCGTTCGTACCCCTGCACGGCGCTGCGGTCGTATGAAGGACGTCCCTACGCACGGTCATTACTGGCGGGCGTCCCTGGACGTTCCCGGGTACGGTCATTACTGGCGAGCGTCCCTGGACGTACCCGGGTAGGGTCATTACTGGCGGGCGTCCCTGGACGTACCCGGGTATGGTCATACTGGCTGGCGTCCCTGGACGTACCCGGGTACGGTCATACTGGCGGGCGTCCCTGAATGTACCCGGGTACGGTTATACTAGCGGGCGTCCCTGGACGTACCCGGGTACGGTCTTACTAACTGAGGGTTTGTATTCTTAGCTCCTCATGCGAAGTTAAAATGATAACATCCAAAGTTTCTAGTATTCTAGGAGGAGGAGGAGGCAGGGAAGGTGAATGAGGGTGAGGACTGCAGGGTATAGAGTTAGGAGAGAGAGAGAGAGAGAGAGAGATTTCATTTATGCTGTTGCGCAAAAGGATTACAGGGGTTACAGAGGGTCTTTGTGAGACCCCAGTGGGCAGTTACTCATTACATAAACTGTTACAGAGTTGATTCAATGCATTAACAAACAGGATGCGGTATTGTAAGCTTACAAACTAGATGTAGAAAATGGACACAGTCATAGAAATTCGCGTATCTTGTTATTAACAATATGACATTTGACATATGACATTTCCTGCACGGTTTGTTTAGACCTATCTCCGAAAGGCTCTTTTTCACAGTCTAAGACATAGTGGTCTAGTTTTTATCCAAATCGCAGACAGTAGACTTTACAATTCACATTATAACTTCTCTAGATAGGCCAAAAAGTAGGCCAGCACTACCTATAGCTTAGCATTAGACTAGCAGTTGCATCATGTAATCTACTGATCTTATTACTTACTCCATATACATGTTTTATTATGCTCATTTCACTGTTTTGGAAAATGTTTCTACTTATGCTTATCTGAACTTGTCTTCGTGCTTCAAAGAGGTCAATTAGTTCCTTTCTGATTGCAGTATTGAGGCTTCTAATTGACAACCTAATGTTGTTTTCAACATCACCTTTACGAAGTGCAAGTTTGGCTAAAGCATCAGCTGTGTCATGCTCACGTAGTCCTATATGAGTGGGAATCCATAACAATTTGATGTGAATCCCTTGAGCAATACTGTTTGCATATTTGTCTTTGCCTTCAGAGACCAACATATTTACTTTCTGATCTCAGGTTTTTAAGGGGAAGAAGTGAGAATAAAGAATCGGATATAATTAAACTGTCTGTGGCGGTGATTTCTACCAGCTCAAGATTGAGAAGTATGGTGGATAATTCAATTTACAGGGTAGATGCTCAGTTGTTCATTCTAACATTTCTCTGTAATCTATTGCCATTGGGCTGGATCACAATGGCAGCACTGACTGCAAAGTTGAAAGAACTCTATACAGATGCACTGGGCTTCGTTACTTTCATGCTGGAGTTTCTGTAAATGTTCAAGATCACTGGTTTTCACCAAGTGTTGAAGGTAGAGATAGTGAGGTATCAGCTTCTTAGGTGGTTGAGTGAGTATGATGTCAATAGGAGTTATTTGCCAGGAAGGCGGGTAATGCTGCTGCTGCTTCCTGATTTTATACTCGTATGTACTCCGAACACGGTCATGTGTTTGGCTGTTATTTGGATCCAATTATGTCATGGCATATATGGTTTAATAGTTCTTTAGAGACAACATTATCTGGATCACCACGGTGAGGTTTTAGTCCGATCATTAAACTGATTTCAAGTATTTTTTCCCCGTTGCTCGGTATCCCAAGTTTATTGTTTTTTTGCGCATGTTGAGTAGTTTTGTGGTCTTCAGGCAGCAAAGTATGATTCTTGAAGTTTCATTTTGCATCCTTTCAAGTCGTTTTCATGTTGTTACTATTACGTATGTAGGTCTAAATCTGATGAGTAGTAATCTACATAATCTTCAGAATTCTGATATTTGCACCATAATTTGGATTGAACTTTGCAACAACTCTGAGGGCTCTAAGTCTTCCTGTATATTGTCGATTTAGCTTTTGAGCTGCAGATGCAGTACATGGGACTGAGCTACCAGGGTATTTAAAGGAGGAGACGTAGTCAACGGGATTTTCATAATTTTTTGCCTAAAATGGTTCACTTCTTCCATTACCAACTTGTTTATTGAAACATCTTGGTTTTCGATGCAGAAACGGTAAAACCAAGACTATCACTCGCTGTGTGTATGCAGGCAAGATCAGTTCACATTGTACGGTATGTTTTTTGTGTGTACAAGAATGTTTGTGATGTGTTGGGAGTGAAGTCAGTAATACTGGACATTGAACAAGGTGGGGCTAAGTGCTTCACCTTGTGGAGTGTCAAGTAGCATATCTTTAACTTCACCTTTGTAGCCATGAAGTAACACAGTAGACTCTGTGAGAGAGATAACCGAGTATCCAGTGTAGGACCCGACGAGTACCCAGTGCAGAAGCCGACCACCTACCTACATACAAAATAACTTGCTTATTAGCAACATCATATGCAGCTTTGAGGTCAAGAAATGGGGTATACTTGTGCCGTCTGTTCCCAGGAGCTGTTAGGAAAGTTGTAATAAAAGTCGTGTACACTTTTGCCATGTGTGAAACCATTAGTATTAAGTGACATATTTTTTATTTGATGTAGTAGTCTGTTAAGTATCATTCTCTCCAAAGTTTTGCATAAGCAACTGGTCAGGGAGATGGGGCGAAATTCATCACGTTGAAAGTGTTTTTTCTTATTGGTACCGTAAGACTGGTGGTCCATGAGGAGGGTAAATGACCCGTGGCATAACTCATATTACATTGCTTTAATAATGGGTCATCAGGTACATATCTGAGAAGTCTGATAATGTCATAAATAGCACCATCCTCCCCAGGGGCACCGCCCTCGCTCTGGTGAGGGCTGCATCAAGTTCCAACCTGGTAAATAGCACATCACCTTCATCACGTTGCTTGTTGAGCATGAATTACATGTTATCGTCTCCAGCTTTAGATCTGTTGTACGAAAGACATTCCTTGTGTTGCATGACAGCATTACCACAGCTATGAAGTATGACCAGAAAACCATTCACGGGGGTAATAATGTAAAGGCTCAAATGACCAAGACATGTAGCACTCATTGACCCCCCCCCCCTTCCTTCCCCCGTCTCTCTCTCTCTCTCTCTCTCTCTCTCTCTCTCTCTCTCTCTCTCTCTCTCTTTCCGACATTGGGAAACAACTGTGATGTATGTAGTCTTCTTGGTTTGGTGTGTGTGTGTGTGTGTGTGTGTGTGTGTGTGTGTGTGTTGGGGATGGGGGTTTGGGGGATAGAGGCCAAAGTGCCTCACAGTTTCATAACATCAATTATATCATTACATGTGAGTGGTTCGCGCAGCTGCGCACACTTCGTCATCTTGCTCTTATACATCTCAACGATTAGTTGATGTTGCTGGCTGGAGGCGTGTTAACCCCGCGCAGCGCGTCCCCAGGAATGGTTATCAGTGTGAAGTTACTGCAGCAGCTGCTGCGTATATTAGTCACAACCACTCGTGATGTTAGCATATCAAAGGATATGACATTGATATTCTCTATTGATACCCTAAGTGCGGGAAGAGGGTTGTACTGTATGGAGAATCTTAATGTATTTCCCAAAGACTTCGTAAGAGACAAATGTGATTCCGTGAAACCTATTTGTCTGACTCTAACCTACAGACCACATCTGCTGGACTTGAGGGAATTTTGTTAGAAGATGGGATACTCTACGTTGGTGTAGGCCATAATAGGTTAAAACATTTTCGAGTCCTGTGTTTTGCCATCCAATTTCACGTTATTATTGAACAAATTTTGAGGAGAGAATGAAGATAATTGCTTTCTTGAAAGATGTTATTTTAGAGTAAAAGACGCATCCTGTGTTGACGATCCTAATGTACTGCTGGTTGACATAAAAATTGGTTAGGTTTAAATGTCTAAAAATATTTGGGATGCTAAGAATATCATGACTTCCTTGAACTAGAGGAGGAAAATTTAGTCGGCTGCAGTTAATGAACCGATCTTGTGTTCATCAGTAGACTCTGTAGAACAGGTATGGTGGCCTCATCACTAACATGGGCGAGGAAAGAAGAATCTTGTTCTTATTCGTCTTTTTGGTGGTGGTAGCTCGTACCTGTGAGGTACTATACACTGCAGATTCAGAGGGTAGTCTAGTTTCATCACTCTCAGGCATCAGTCTGGGGGAAACGGTTGGACAACAGTGCAGTATCTTGTCTCTTTCTAGGTGCAAGACTCACTGCGAGATGGAATGGGCTGCTCAGTTATTTCATTCACATCTCAGTTGGCGTTGCTTACATGGGCGCCGGACTGAGCTAGTGATGGATGACTTGTGGGAATATCTTTTGATAGGGCAGTGCAGTGGAGGACAGTTTCCGGAGGAATGTGTGGAGGAGGGAGATGATACTATCAGATGGATGTCAGTGATCATGTCACCCTATCCAGAAGAGCAATGACCTGCAGGAGATATTAGGAACGGGTATCTCGCCCTGACAGATGCTATACGGTTGGATAAATGATAAGTGTACCTGATTGCCTTTTTTATCTGATGACTGTTGCCTTTTGGTTCATGCTTTTATGAAGACTTTTTGAGCTAGGGTGTCTCTCCTACCTAGAGAACTAGTGAAGACTGCGGCCTTAAGAAATAATAGTTGGGAAAAGATTCAACTGAAAAAGGGTACTCGTCAAATGACTTTAGTCTTTGTCCTCACATGTACGATGATGCAGATAAACACGATTAATAGATGTGTGGGAGATTGTGAGCTGGTAGTTGGTTGTTATGGCATTAGGCCTTTCGATTACTGTCATGTTATTGAGGCCAACAACGTCAGCTGTAGCTACCAGATACGAGATAACCGTGAGGCCAAACTCGCTCTCACGGCATGTACGATTGTTGCCTGAGTATCTTAGTGTCGTGAAGATCTGCGGCAAGTGGGGAGCTAACCTCTACTGGAAACTGACGAGATGGTAAACAGACACTGATGTTTTAGCGTGATACAGTTGGTGAGTGTCTGATGCCTAGAGCACATGGGGCAGACAGGTAACACAGGACCTGCTGACTTGTAGCGAGGTTAAACCTGCCAAAGGAAAGGATGTTTTTTTTTGTGTGTGTGTCTACCTTATGTTAGACTCCTGGAGTTGTGTAGTCGTTTCGTATCTTCTTGAATGAGTCCATTGTTTAGGCATTTGTGACTGTAGCAGGCAGAGTATTCTAGTTTTCAATATAAAGAATTAGTCCATTGTCTCTAGTTCCAGGATCCCGCATCTATATCGATGTTATCAGGTTTTTGTGAATTCTGAAACCATCTGCCGTCATCAGGTCACTACGGCACCACGAAGCCTTTACTTCTGTGGAGAAGGGTTTGATTATCTTTAGTCGTCCTTCAAATTCATCATTTTCTGGATCCTTTCGAGCCTGTCTTGTTGATTGGGAAAAATAAGGAGACCTGAATTATACTGCGTGCTTATAATGTGGTTTTACAAACACACGCAAACGCATATATATATGACATAAACCTCCAACAACTAGGATCGAACCCGGAACCCCTGCGTAGCAGATGACTAGTGAAGACTTCGTTGCTCATCAACGTGAGACAAAGGGTATTCGATTACATAGTACTGGAATAGTCGTTTCCCTTTTAGGGGTGATCATAGCCTAGCAGTAGTGCTCCCGCCTCCTACGCATGGGTCACGGGTTCGATCCTGGCTGTTGGAGGTTAGTATGTTATATATATATATATATATATATATATAGCCAGGAGGAAAATAAAACGCAATAAGTTCCCAAGTAAACTATCGTCTAATGATCACATCGTCAGGGGAGTTAAGAAACGAGATAGAGGACTCAGAACAGTTCAGTCTGTTGATATACAAGATAGATGCGAGGCTAAGACGCTATTGATAACCAGGTATTTCCGTATGGTGGTGTTCGGGTTTGTCATCATGCATGTCATATTTGATTTTGTGGACAGGACAGGGAACTGTTTACAAATTTTGCCTACGACAGCTATCCAATTTGTAAAGTTCTTTGTGCATTCAATAATAGAAGATTCGGTGATATTTCTCGTGGTAAAGGAGTTACTTAATAACAATCCAATGGTTACAGATTTTAACATGATTAAACAAAGCGTCTGGGGTAAACCATGGAAAGTTCTGTGGGGCGTGGATGTGGAAAGGGAGCTGTGGTTTCGGGGCATTATACATGACAACTAGAGACTTGAGTGTGAACGAATGTGGCCTTTGCTGTCTTTTTCTAGCGCTGCCTCGCGCACATGCGGGGGGGAGG
>JAUUDZ010267642.1:0-29067 GCA_032361705.1 Panulirus versicolor | reverse complement strand
AAAGAGTGTGGTTGAGAGAGCAGAAGAGGGTGTTTTGAAATGGTTTGGTCACATGGAGAGAATGAGTAAGGAAAGATAATTAGGCTTTGCAGTGGAAAGAGACAGTCTAGTTTGAGTGTTAGTTTGAATGGAGAGACCCCGGAGGAAGTAGAGTGTTGTAAGTATTTTTGGAGTGGACATGGCAGCCTTTGGGACCATGGAAGCTCAGGTAAGCTGTGGAGTGGGTCAGGGGGCTAAGGTCCATAGCACATTGAGGAATGCTTGGAAAGAGAAGTCACTGCATGAGAGAACAAAGATGAGTGTGTTTGATGGTATAGTAAATCTGATGATGATGTCTGGATGCAAGGAGTGGACTATAGATGATAAAGAGAATGATGAAAGGTATCATGTGAAGGTGGGTCTATAGCAGGGATGTGTGATGTCACCATGGCTTTTTAATAACTCAGAGTAAATGTGAATAAAAGCTACATGATTAGGCTTTGCAGTGGAGAGACAGTCTAGTTGGAGTGTTAGTTTGAATGGAGAGAACCCAGAGGAAGTAGTGTTGTAGATACTTTTGGAATGGACATGGCAGCCAATGGGACCATGGAAGCTGAAGCTGTGGAGTGGGTGAGGGGGCTAAGGTCCTGAGTACATTGAGGAGTGTGTGGAAAGAGAAGTCACTGCCTGAGAGCAAAAATGAGTATTTTTTATGGTATATTATAGCTGATGATGATATATGGATGCAAGGAGTGGGCTATAGATAATAAAGTATGGAAGAGGAAGTATGCATTGAAAATGCATGGGACAGAGCTGGACAATGGTTTGGTCAGTTTGGCATACTAATGGAACTGTGCCAACCTAATATAATGGATTAATCACTTAAAGTTTAGAACAGGATGATGAGTTATGATGTAAAGGTCTGTTCAGCATTTTCATGTAGGATGGAGCTATAGAAGCAGTAAGAAAGGCAGTAGACATCTTTTTTGATGAATACTTGCCAGTGTCCAAACTGGAGCATGTTAAACTTGCTTTCTCATGTCAAATTGTGTATGATGAAGAACATAACTACCAACACAGTGGATTTGCAGTAGGATCACCTCTTGAGTAGTCATGGCATGCCTTCACATGGAAACTCAAGAAAATATTTTTAGCAGGATCATGGGTAAAAGTATTTCATGGTTCTGATATGAGGTCAGTGTGTTTGTTGTAACACCAAATAAGCCTACAAGACAAACCCATACAGCTGCATGAGGTTAATGATAATGTTCAGTTTAAAACTGAAGAAGAGGATAACGGGAAACTTCTGTTCCCTGATAAGGTGATGTGGAAGACTGTTCTGAGCCCAAGATTCTTGGTGTATAGGAATACCAATAGGGATTATTTTATCCACTTCCTTTGTTGTCCACAGCAATAGGGTAAAGTCAGTTTTCGTTATATTCTTTCTCAGGGTCTTAAGGACATGCAGCAAAGAGCATTCAGGGAAGGAGATGAGTTTTGTGATGAAAGCATTTCTGAAGCTATGCTACCCCAAGGATTACCTCCTTAAAACTTCATAACAAAGCCAGGAGAATAAGGGAGAGAAAAATGCAGAATTATGAATGGGAAGATAATTAAATATAATTTCATAAGAAACAGGTTCTTAGGATGCCAAACTCACAAGGGACACAAGTCTTAGACAGTCTTTTGAAAGGGGACAGGGTGAACTTTGCTGCATCATCTGAAAGAAACATTGGGTATTTTTCAAGATGGAAATGACATAGGTAAGACATTACTGCTGATACAACAACCTTGATTTATAGAATGCCAACAAACCTGTTTTAATGAAATAAAACGGGTAAGAAAGAGGAGTGAAGGAACACAAAGGAATGCTCTCATGATACATGTGGATGAGAAGGGCACTTATCCAAGTGGGATGGAGATGTGTTGTATTGTGTGCTAGAGTGGAGTTCAAGAAAGGCTCTAGAAGCAGCACTTATACATGTGAATAATTCCACAAATACTAGGTTGGGCTGTGCTAGTTAGGCAGAGATTCCTAGTCATATTGCAATACATAAGTGGTTGTTGAGGAGAAGGGGAGGGCTAGTGAACCAGTCCAATCTATTTGGAGATGAGAACCAAACAGACAGGTTGTCAGCTGGATGAGGAACAATGCAATTATATGATCTCGATGTTTCCATGATGAATTGTCCTACAAGAGGAAGACCTTGTCTTGGAAATCTAGAATAAAGTCTCTGCTCTAACCTCGTGCCTCTCCATCACTTCATTGTCTCCATGTTTCTATGTATGTACATATTCATCATCAACACCTTGCCTTGTATGAAGCAAGAGTGTTTAGAAAGATAGAGTTTTTTGATGCAGACAAACAAACAAATTCTTCAGTATTCTTTCCATTCTTGCCAACCAATCTCTCTTATGCTGAATTTTAATGTGAAAGTTGTAATATTTCTTATGATAACGATATTTAATTCTAAATTCTGTTTACCATATAACACTATTTCCACACCTTTCTTTTGTATTACAAGCTGTCATATGCATAATTCAGTTTTGTGCAAGAACTCTTTTAGCACTGTACCAGGCCAACGCTGTGGTGATAATATAACATTTTGTTTATTTTCTTTTACTTTTTTAACAGTTTGTGGTGGAATTTCTAAGGGCTAATGTATTCCCTTCATCTCTTACTTAGTTCATTCTTGTCACAACCATTTTTCTAGATTTGTGCAGTGCACCCTTGCTTCTTACACATATGTCTTTTTTTGCACCCATTTACCTCCTTTCCAAATTACTAGTTATTACGTACAGATTTTCATATACCCTCCTCCCAGGGTATTCACTTCCACTTCCTTGGTTCCATCTGCTGCTAAGTCCATTCCCAGATATATAAAACACTTCACTTTCTCCAGTTTTTCTCCATTCAAATGTACTTCCCAGATAACTTGCCCTTCAACCCAACTGAACCTAATAACCTTGCTCTTATTCACAATTACTCTCAACTTTCTCCTTTCACACACTTTACCAAACTCAGTCACCAACCTCTGCAGTTTCTCACCCAAATCAGCCACCAGTGCTGTATCATTAGTGAACAACAACTGACTTTTTCCAAGCCCTCTCATCCACAACAGACTGCATACTTCCCCCTCTCTCCAAAACTCTTGCATTCACCTCCCTAACCACCCCATCTATAAACAAATTAAACAACCATGGAAACATCACGCTCCCCTGCCACAAACCAACATTCAATGGGAACCAGTCACTTTCCTCTCTTCCTACTTGTACACATGCCTTACATCCTTGGCAAAAACTTTTCATTGCTTCTAGCAACTTACCTCCCACACCATATACTCTTAAAATCTTCCACAAAGCATCTCTATTATCAACCCTATTATATGCCTTCTCCAAATCCATAAATGCTACATACACATCCATCTGTTTTTTTAAGTATTTCTCACATACATTCTTCAAAGCAAACACCTGATCCACTTATCCTCTACCACTTCTGAAACCACAGTCACAGACAAAAGTTCCCATCAAGGCTGGGTCTAAACTGAAATGTAGAGAGGATTATGTAAGGGGAAGAAGAAGAGACAAAGGAAAGTATTCACTAATTTTGGAGAAACAGAATATATCGCCCTTTAAAACATGCCAGATCATAGTTATTGGGAGAGATATGAGAAGGGAGAGAGTTCCAAAGCCATGAGGTGTAGGGAAAGAAGTTGTTATCAGAATGGCCCACCCGAGAGTTGCCAATGGCCACACAGAGTTGCCAATGGCCACACAGTAATCATGTGATGCTGCAGCTTCCTGAGTATTGTGTGGTCTAGCTAGTGGTGAAGATACACAGCACACAAGCGTCCAGCTCTCTGGAGCAAAAACCAAAGTGATACTTATAGGAGAGGGAAAGTGAACCAATATTGCAGCTAAGGCAAGAGGGTCATGTTTGGAAGTTATCCTTGGAGAGTTTATAAGTCGGACTTCTTTTGACTTGAGGATGTAGAGCTAGAACCACCCCAGATGTGTGAGCAGCACTCCATATAAGGACAAGTCAATCCTTTGTATAAATGGAGCAAATGTTCTGAAGAAAAGAAGTTTCAACATCCAAACAGATGTGTGAGCAGCACTCCATACAAGGAAAAGTCAATCCTTTGTTTAAATGGAGCAAATGTTCAAAAGAAAGAAGTTTCAACATCCAAACAGGACACCTAATTTCTTAGAGGGAGACTTAACTATTCCTGTGATGTGGGGTTACCATGAAAGAGTGGATGTTATACCAATACTAAGTATTTTCATTGAATCAAGAGGTGGAATTACAGAACCATCAAAGGAGGAATGAGAGTTGTGAGGAGTTTTTGACAGAGAGATGGGTAGAAACTGGGTCTTGTAGGCATTAAACTTAAGATTTCATCTCCTCCACTGAGATGTCTTGTCCAAGTCTGAGTTTATTGAGGAAGCTGTGTCAAGATGAGATTCAGATCAAGTGAGAGAAGAAGGAGCAAAATTGAAAGATGTGGATGAATGCAGTGTTGAGTCATCGGCGTAAGATTGCATTTGATTATTTGTGGAAGAGAGGAAATTGTTTAAGAAAAGGAGAAAAAGTGTAGGGGCAGGATAGAACCTTGTGGGACACCAGTTTTGATGGAGAAAGGGGGGTAAGGCTGATCCATCAACAACCTTAGAGATAGATTGACTGGAGAGAAAGCTCGATATGAAGGAGCAAAGTGATGCCACGCCCTGTCAAAATCTTTGGATATATCGAGGGTACCTACCTTGACTCCCAAAAATCTTTTAGGGATGATGGCCAGACATTATTAGGATAGGAAAGAATATCACCAGTGGATCTTACCTTACAGAAGCCATATTGGTAATCAGAAAGAAGACTGTGTTTCGAGGTGTCTAAGGATATGAGAGTTGAGGAGGGATTCAAAGACTTTAAGAATGGTTGATGTCAAAGCAATAGGATGATAGATAGTGGGGTCAGAATGGTCACCCTCCTTAGGGATGGGATGCATCAATGCATGCTACCAAGGAAAAGAAAAACTTATGGTATTTAAACAGAAACAGAACAGACAAGCAAGCTCAGGTGCAAGTTCAGAGGCACATTCTTACCCAGGGATGGATACCATCAGGACCATAAGCCTTGCTTGTGTCTAGACAGAGGGGCACTTTTTAGATAGTCCAAAAAGAGATTATGGGGAGGGGCATAGGATTATTGACAGGGGCATCAGGGGATGAAGGAATGTTAGAGACATCCAATATGGAGTTAGAAGAGAAACAAGAACCAAAGAGAGCTGTTTTGTCTACAGGAGAGACAGCTATAGTACTGTTAGAGTGGAAAGTGGAGGAAAGGTATAGCTACAGAAGTTGTTAGAGGTGCCTTTAGATCAGAGAGACCTTTTTATAGATGACGAGGAGAGGTTATCACCCTTCCTTTGAATAAAGGAATGCTTTGCTTCATGGAGAACGTACTTGCAGTGATAATGGATAGTGTTAAAAGCTTAATGGGAGTCGGAGGAAGAAGAGATTCCAAGACAGATATACCTGCTTCCTTGCCTGAACTGGAATGGTTGAACCATGGAGTGGAGGAAGAGGTTGTCTTGGAGGGAGAAGGGATGAAAGCTTCAGTTCTTGCAAGAATAACCTCTGTTATATGTTTGGCAGTGACAGAAGCATCACCTCATAAGAGATAGTAATATATCCAAGAAAGTCAGAAAAGAAGTTATGTAAGTTATTCAGTCACCTTTGTTGAGGTGCCAGTAATTATGCTTAGAAGGGGCAGCTGGAGGGAGAGATGCTATTAAAATAGATACATTTATGAGAGTGTGATCAGATGAACCAACTGGGGCAAGATTGTGTAGTTAATAGTGGATGGACTAGAAGTGAAATACAGTTCCAGAATATTGGGAGAGTGGTTATAATTTTTTTCACAAAAGTACTTTTGTTGTCATTATGATATCAAAAAGGGTTGTTTAGCTTATTAAGTGTTGTCAACACACATGTTTTTTTGGTGATGTAATGATGTCAGCACAATCCCTTCAGCTGTTGTAATGATGTCAAAACACATGTCAGGAATATGGGTAGGTTGGGAGGTAATTTGCTCTAAATCACTGAAAATGGAGAACATGAGGGTTTCAATTCCTCCACCATCCATATGAGAGAAATTCAACCATTCTCTATAGTGAACATTGAAATCCCAAGGTAGAGGATCTCAGCTTGTGGGTGAGAGGATGCCCCAGTCTCATGGCTTGAGTTTAGATTGTTGAAGAAAGATATGAAATTTGTACAATTAGGAGAGCAGTAGCCGAAAGAGAGTGAAAGTTTGGGGACTCAAGGTCCTTGAGGCATGCAATAGGTGTATAGATGTTAGAATATGCACAAACACCACCTTTAAACTGGGATCATGAGTGGAGATTATAAGTAAATTTGAAAAAGGGACTAGTGAGAACATCATTAGACATTTGTGTCTCAGAGAGAAGTAAGATATCTGGAAAGGTACAAGACTGATGGTGTTCAACAGAGGAGACTTCATATGTTGCTATAGTGAATAGAAAAAGAGGATGGTCTACCAGAGGGAAAGGTTATGGAAGGGGCCAGTACTACTACTGTCAGAACCCTCCATCTCATCATTGGCATTAGTGATATGCACTTATATATTAATTTTTCTTGTTCTGAACTTGATATACTACATTATTTACCCTCCATAGAGATATTCCTGTTTTTTGTATTATTTAGTATTTTAAGATTTTAATTTTCACTTCAAAGTTCCTTAAACCATCACACCACCACATAATTCCTTTCTTTTCATAACCTATTCTTAAATTATTACACAATTCTATGACAGCCTCTTTATTTGTTTCCATGTCACCTGAACTTCTTGAAGTTTAGTTAGTGTGTTCCGTTCAGTTAACATCTCTTGGAAATCATTTTACACATTCATTCTTGAACCACCCTGCTTTAATTTTCTTTTACAATTTAAGGAATTGATGTAGGAGTAATGAAAATAATTATTGAATTTATGTGAATTGTTGGAGAATTAAAGAAAGTCTTCATGGAGGAAAGCTTTAGTTTGTTAATGTGTTGATTGTTGATCAGTGATGTGGTTTAAGGTATGTGAGTTTATGGCTGTGAAATGATGGCAGCTGATGAGTTATGGTAGCTAGTACAGATAGGTAGGAATTTTTAAGGCAGAGTTAGTAACTAGTATACTAAAAGTTGGGTACATATGAGGTATGAGTATGTGGAAAAAGTAAATATCAGAAAAATAGCCTGGCAGATTTTTGAAAGTGAAACTATAGTAGGAGAAGAATGAAAGTAATGAAGAAGATGAATTCACAGAGGTTGAGCATTCATGCACAAGGGGCTGCAGATATGGGAAAGTCTATGTAGATGTGCAACAACCATAATGTTTCAATAAGCTATTTCATTGACCATTAGGCTATGAATACAAGGTACTTATGTTGGATATACAGTAGATGTAATAATGATTTTGTTATCTGAAACCTTTTGCTTTTATCTTTGAATGATACCACTGTATTTTTTTCAGGTGGATAAATTCCACAAGGACCAACAATCACTTTCCCTGAACAATGGGACAAGTGCTGCACCAGTAGTGGCAGAGGTTCAGCCAGTTTCCCAGTGAGATCATAGTGAATATACACCTCAGGCTTGTACAACATCAAGGTGGAGAGATAGGGGCTCTCCCAAGTGAATGTGCTCCATTTATTTTAATAATTGCCAATATATAAGTGCAGGCCACTCATAAAAGTTATATGTGTGTTTTCAGATTTCTGCGTGATTGTTGATCATGACAGATCAAGTATGAACGTGATGGCAGATGAAAAAAGTGCAATTTAGTACTTTCTTTTTATACTGGAGTATGGTTTTCACCAGGTATCCTTGTTCTTGGACCATAGGTTACAAGAAAACACTTCAGAGTCTCAAATGTTCCGCAATGTGTCACCAATATGGACAGTTAGAAATTCCTGTAAGGACATTCTCGTCAATTGATGTAACACATCTAAATTATATGTATTAAATTGGGTAATCAGTACAGTAATTAACACCAAATTAAGTTACATATTTCATAAAAGAGAGAAGGCTGCCAAAAGATGCTGCTCTCAGCTAATTATCTATAATTAATGGGTTTTAATAAGATTCATACTTTTATATCAAATACAGGTTTCTCTTGCTGTTTGCAAGTTTGCTGTTAGCAGTTTTATTGGTTCACAGTAAATTTTTTTGATAAAAATTTTCCATTTGCAATTTCGACCCATGGTGATGGTTCATAAATCCCAATCCACTGTGCAAAGTCTTCTGTACTGACCACAAAACTGCTAAAAAATCATCTGTGCAAAGAAGAATACACCACCAGAACATACCCAGTTATATGTAGAATGGTACATCAGTTCTGAATCATCTTGTAATTTTCAGGTCATATCCTCTGTCGGGCATAGAACCTTGTCTTTTAGGTATTGGTGGGTCAGGTGAGGAGCCAAGTTCCTTGATTAGTTTTATTCAATATTACTCTTTGCACTGTTCATCTCATTCCCTTGAAAAGGTATTTAATAACATTGGGAAGAAATTTTTTCAATTTCTTGTGAAATATGAAAATTGATAAAATAAAATGGATTTTGAATTGGTCACTCTTATTACAGCATCATTAAGTGTTGGTGGGGTATGTGCACCTTGACATAGTCACCATAAAGCTAGGTAAGAACCACAATGTCAGTTTAAAATCTCCCACAATGGCACTATGTGAACCAGGAAATAAAAGGTATCAATATTGTTACAAATACACAGTGAGATTTAAAGATAAAAGTACAAACCATGCATTATTAGATTAATTTGATTTTGAAATGCTGACCACCATTGCTGTGAAACCAAATATTGTTAGAGTAATTTATAGCTGAATAATTACCAAAAAGCTAGGTAAAATCTACAAATATCAAAACAGTAAAATCCCCTTAAAAATTGCTAGGGTGAACCATTAAATATGTTGAATTAATATTCTCACAACAACAAATTACGAAAGACTGGAGGATCATAATGGAATAACATGTCCCATTCCCCCTACTTTTTACTGATTAAAGGACTTGCCATTGATGTTTTTGCCATTTGTGAGGTTTTTAAGGGACATAACCTTCTCAGACAGCAAGAGAAACCTGTTTATTGTTTCTTGCCATCATAGCATATTGGACAGTATATAAATAGATTAATGGAAGATGAATCTCTCACTCTATGAACATTTAATAACTTCTTCTTAGTCATATTATGATTCTAAGGTGAGGTTTGGAGTTATGTTTGACTAAGCAGATGAATAGTATTTTAAAAAACTTTCGTTTTGGAAAATTACACCTTACCTTTCACCCATATTGTTTACCGATGCCATACTTATTGAATATATGATTAATGGGTTCTCAGGTTGTCTTAGCCCTTTTGAATCCAGTGAACCCATATATGTCTTCTGTAGTAATTTAATACTGTCTCTGTTGTTTATCACAAAGGTGCAGCTAACAGTAAGACAATATCATAGTACTCCTCTTATATGTGTGATATGATTCACAGTGAAAAGATATTCATTTTCCTCTCGTGGGGAGAGAGCCCAAAATCTAACCATGACTGAAAATAGTCATGAGTAGGTTCTCTGACATCTTATAAATCTTATCCAATTTTCAAATTAAACCAGTCTTCCAATCTATATAATATTGTTACATTTTCCTGTAATATTTAGAAAGGAGCTAAAATATTTTACATTCTCAGTCACTCGTCCAGGCAATTAGTATAACAATCTGTAAGTGTTTTATCCGCAAAGATTAGGTAATTACTGAACCTTTACTTATATCACCATTTTTGTTCAGATTGATTTTAATCCATTTTCTTCCTGTAGTGAATGCTCTGTGTTAGCCCAGCCTTTTTGCAAAATGGTAGGAGCAATAGATAGTAGTGAGGAACAGTAGAGAGGAGCATTAGGTGGAAGTAGTAGGTTGCAACATTAGGTAGTAGTTGGTAGGAACATTAAGTAGAAGCCTGTGAAAATACTGTGCTAAAGTTGCCCTCTGCCAGTGGCTTGTTAAGAGTGAAGCTGTAAAAGCTAAGAAGTGGCATAGGAATTCATCAGTTATAGAGACTCTTGCCATGGCCACTCCTTTGAGGGAGTTCCCAAGTGGAACAGGCACCAGAGGCATAGATAGAGTTTGTAGATAATGATTTTGTTATAGGTAACTTATTCAGAATCTTTTGGCAGAGTTTTCCTTAAGTGTATATTGAAGATTTTATTCATGATCTGGTAGACATTACATTTGTTAGTAAAGTCTTTCCTTGTTCCATCAGTTCATGTTTTACCTTTTGTGATACTTGTTATTAATAACTGTACTACCAGATATTGTCTATTACTCTGATCCATGTTTTGCATTTCTTAAAGTCACTTAAACCCTTTTACAACTATTCCAACCACTCCTTTACCAATTCTCTGGATTTACAATAATTTAAATGCATGTTATCACATTTGTTAAAAGAAAAAGGAAAAAAAAACAATTCTGTTAGCTATCATATATTTATATTTGATATTTCATTGAATAATTAGTTTTGGACTGCACCATTTATGTATGTCTATCTGTTCAGTTTCTTGCCCCCTCAGCTCTCCACTGCTTTGTATTTTTTTCTTTCAAACATCAACTGCAGATCCTCAGTCTCTCTTGTAGCTTACTAAGCATGCTTTTCTCCATCTTGCTCATATTATATCAGATTGTGTAGTCCATTTCCTGTATCTCAGAAATTTGCATTTTTTTTTTCAAAAGTTTCAATTTGGTTGATGTGTACAGAATGCATAAGCTTTTAAAACTGAGGATTTGTAGACCACTAGTAACATATATGTAGACTTTTCTGTGCTTAATTTTTAGTATCATGTTATTGCTCACTGCAGCATGTATAGGGTTGATCACTGTCATTCCAAGTTCTCATAGAGACAAATTGTTCTTGCTAGGGAGTTGCTTCCCACTCATTGGGAAATTGCCGTGATGATTTCTTAAAACATTTTGAGTCCATATGGCTTGTAACAAAGTCTTCTCTTTTATCACCTGATAATTTATTGTTTTATTCATCACTTATTATATTCATAAAGGATTTGTACAGTAATTGCGTTTCAGGTTTTCTCAGTATTCTGATTTTCCTATTGTTTTCCTTTTGATTTCTAGCCAGAAGAACATTACATATGTATTCTCTGTGTACTTGAACTACCTCATGTAAATGGGAGCAAATTTAATGGTTGGTAAGTAGAATAGAAATTTGTTACCTTTCAGGACAAGCTTATTTAAAAATCCTCTTGTCTGCCAGGACTAGCTAAGTTAAAGATCATTTCATGCTCATCAGTTCTTCAATTTAAACAGCTGCTGATAGTAATGAATTGGTTATTCATTATAAAGTCTAGAATGAAAAAGAAGTACTGTACAGTACTTTGATAGTATTTTCATCAAACATGGATGGTTCGACAGTCTTATTATTTTGTGATGGGACAGAAATGTCAGATCTTTTGATGCAGTCCTGTATATCAGTGGTGGAGGTGCCATTTTCTGCATTGATGTTATTCTAATGATGTTTTCTTTGTTGTTAGTCTTTGACTCTGACTTTTATTGTTATTCTATTGGTGTTTGACTCATTCATCTCTGCTTATGCATTATTCTGTATTGTATGTTTTATATTGAACTTTACTTCATAGTTGATATGTTTATTCAGTTTCATATCCTTATCTTTTCCTCAGTTTCAAATCCTAATCTATATCTCAAGAGTGAGGTCCAAACTTAGTTATTCTTGTTAATGCAGGTCTTCTGATTATAGGAAAAGTTTACTTCTAATTTTGTGAAATAAATTGTATTTTATTTGTTGATGCAAATAACAGTGTTAGAAACTGGCCTATTAATTTGAAGGTTGGATAGATAATTTTGGTGATGTCAGTGACCCCTTGAATTTCGTAATCTTCAAGCAAAAGGCATTTTTAATGTGATTTTCATGACTTGATTAGAATAAAAAGAGCAGATTACTTTTTTGTAAGTGATAAAACTGTGGTAAAACTTTTCATTGTATGTGACTATTTTTTTGGGTACATTTGATAATAATAGTATCTTTTCTATGCTGATTAATAATAATATACTGTATATCAAAGTCAAAATTGTTATATAAAGACAGATCTCATGATCCGAGCCAGAACTAAATGGTGATCATGCTGGCTAAGTTTGTATATAATTGCTGATTTCATGCTCTTGAAATTAAGCAAGTTTCTCATGTGATTTACATTTCGTAAGTGTATTGATTTTAGGTCTAAAGAGATAGATTTATCAAAACACCTTATATTGGCATTTATCCTCCAGTAACCAATTCAGTGTTGCTCTTCAACAAATTTTTTTTTATATGTGATTATTCATTCAGTTTCCTTACTTTATATTTATTACTCAAAGGGGGTAAATATGTGGAATGCAGAATTTTTGCTTATTAACTTCAAGAGCCTGTTTATAACTTTTCCTGGCTATGCCAGTCATTAATTTTAGAAATATTTTCTAAAATGGATCATATTGTTCTTAAAACATATCTTGAAATTAAGATTGTACTCTCCTGTTGGCAGACTTTTCCTTATGGGATTTATAGAAAAGAAAGACTGCCTATAATAAGTATGTGGCATGTTTTATTGTCATGTCACCCATTGTTTGCCTAAATCATTAGTAGCTATTTATATGCTACAGAATGCAGTACATTTTATACTTTTATCTGTTATGTCATCAAAGCATTAGCTGGTCCCTTTTGCCTTTGATTTGTATTATTATTGAATTTCATGCATGCATGGTAATATGCTTTGTGATGTGGTATTTGCATACCACAATTAGGTTTTCAATAAGTTATTTTGCATAATGCTTAAACTAGATATAAATGTTTTGTTTTACTTTGGAAAAAGTAATTGATTGACAAAGGGCCAGTTGCAAGCTAAATACATGCAGAACAAAGCTGACAAGATCATATTTGTACTGAGTAAGAAATTGTGCATGCAGTGAAAATGAGATAAAATAGATAAAGTAGGCATAAAGATTTGACCTAGTAAAGTTCTTAAACATGTCATATTATGTGCAGACCTCATGGGAAAGTGAGTATAGTTAATTCAATAAAAGTGGATTTTGATATTGCTTGCCAAGAATGTAAAGGCTGGAGATAGCATAAATTAATGTTAAAGCAAATCATATTCTGTAAGCTTTGTTGAATATTCAGAGGTCTGTCCATAATTCTTATACATTATTATCTTTGAGCAACATTAATACAGTGATGAAAATTATATTTTGCTGGTTTCTTTTGTGTGGTGAAAGATGTGGTACTTAAGATCTTTAATTAATTGAAATTAATTTGAATTAATGATTCCTTGAAAGGAGAAGCTAAAAGTAAGGAATCCAGTTGTTTGCTTATAATTCAAACATATGATGGGGAAAATTTTCATTGATTTTGTTTGATTTGATAAGAATTTAAACTTTAGTTCTATGAAAAACTGTTTTCTAAAATTTGCACTAATACATCTCTCTAAAGACTTGGGACAGATATCACATTTACTGTTATGAAGAAAGCTTGTGATGTGTAAGCACACTGTAAAAGACAATGATATACTTCTTGGTGTTATGGAAACTAGTCTCTATGATTTTTGCATGCATTCCATTTAACACTATTTATTCAAAATAGTTATGATGCAGTATTTCTGGGATGCAAGGTACACTTTAGGAAGAGACAGTAGGCTTTAATGACACAAACAGAGCTAGCTGCACACATAATTTGAAAGATTCACTTGTTTATTGTCTTTACAACATACTGCAACATTACTGATCCATTCAGTGTTTTGAACCATGTATTTCAAGTACAGTAACTGACATAAGTCATATAACCTTCATTCAGTACACCTATTTTGCATTTAAAATAAAGATAAGGATCTCTGCCTATTTTAACAGTATTAAACTGAAGTCAAATCTCTTGAGTGGACTAGAATTTACTTTGGAGGTAGGAATGTTTTAAAATTTTACACTTTAACTTATGGAAATTTGATAAGAAAATAGGCTGTAGACACAATTTTGATTAGTCATTTTGACTGATATAGATTTATTGAGTCATGAGATGGCATTTTTTTTTCTTATATTTGTGTAAGATTGACAATATACAAATAATTAAGCCATGGAATATAGACCATCAAATTATACTTTAAAGTGAATTTGTAAGGTCATATCAGTTAGTCCCTGTATGAATAGAAAGTATAGAACATCATTTACTAATCAGTCTTTAGAATGCATTCAGAAATAGATCAGTTGATAATAGTCCCTTTCACATACTATATTGGAAAAATTCTGGTATTTATGATGACCTGACATGAAGAATTCTGTAATTCTCATAACAAAAGAAATATTTTTGTTACTGTCACTTGTAATGTGAAGATTGCATATTGGGTAATGATCTCAGCTATAACAGATATGTCGATTTGAGTGAGTAATTTGCAATCTTTGTGGAAATGCATTTTACTGTGTCATATAGATACACTGTTTTCCACATGACACCATTAGCCAACAAGCAGTCTTGATATCACATATAACAACATAACTGTATATTTATTATTGATATAAGGAAATGTTCCTCATTGATTTTTATGAAAATAACATGATAAGCTGATGAACTGAAATTCTGAAATAAACATCATTTGGTCAGGTACTAGTGAAAACAGCTTTGAAACTTGTACAGCGAACATATTTTTCACTCAATAAGATGTTGTAATGCTGAGCATTTAAAAAAAGGACACATATGGTTTAAACATTTATAAATGGAGAAAGCTTTGCTTAATATAGCATCATTACATTCATAGTGTGTTCAGTCCAACAATACTGTAATTTTTTTACACTCAAAAGTGCTGACATTAAATTTTCCATACTCCTGAACTCCTCCAGTTCCTTCTAGCTAAATTTGCTGTTTTAAGCATATGATAACCAAGTGATGCACACTACTGCATTTTGATTTTCGTTTTTGTGCAAAAAGTAGCATAAGGAGTTGGAATGTGTAGAAATTTACTCAATCAAGTTTGAGATTCTTGTTTTTCTTCAGTATTAAGTGAAGTGTAACATAAAATATTCAGATCATCTTGAGGTAATATGGTGAATTATATTAGGTACTCATCCATCATTAAGGCACCATAATATTGCCTATTTAGCACAGCAGACATAAGGTGCTTGGTTGTGTTCAAGTTTATTATAATATAAATTCTGGTATGTGCATCCATATTATGATTATGTATGGTATTTTAGAGAAAAGGATATGTATTACTCAAGTGTTACATCATTTTACAATCCTGTTTCTTTCCTATTATTTTGAAGAGAAAAGTTGCACTTGTTGAGATATGATTGTGAAATGAATTACATAGAATTATTATCATGACTAGACCGTTTTATACTTTGCCATTATAATGGTTACATTAAACAATATATGTTGCTAATGTAATATGTATTGGCAGCTTAGTACAGGCAGCCTTTGATCTTACTGAAAAAGCATCATCTCTTAACCATCATTTATAGTCTTAACATGGGAAAGCCTGACAATTTACTGAAGGAGAGGAATATATATGTAACTGGATATCTCCATTGTTTCAGTAAGGAACCTTTATTAAGCATTAGCTATGATCCTATCAGCCCCGTGTTTTCTGTAGTAAATTACTGCCAAGCTTGATTCCTCTTCCACAGTATGTTGCATCCACAAAAATCTGTTATGTTCCACTTCCAGATTCACCCATATCCTCAACAGTTAATTAAAGTTTTTGTAATTTTCTTATACCATTTACACAATCTTCTCCTGAAGCTAGTATGCTATTTTATGCACTGAAAGAATGGTACTTCATATAAAAATTTTCCCAAAACATGATTGATTATGTTAATGTACTGCAGCTTAACTGACGCGAAATTGTTCCCATGGTCCAGTACAACAAAATAGAAAAGTCAAGTTAGTCAATAACTGAATGCCTGTACTAAGAGAATATAAGCTCATACATTAAAGAGTTTGTCAAGTTCAAAGATCAAGAAAAGACAAATGTTCATAGCATCATTGAAAACTTATGCATTTGAGAATCCTTCTCACAAAAGTCCTATTGTAGGGTTTATGCAATATGGATGTAGTGACATAAAGTGAAGATAGTGTGAGAAAGGAAGGCAGGTAGAAACAATCTGAGTTTTGGTGCAGTTAGTCATGAAGTGTTTTTCCCTTTCATTCATTGCCATTCATTTAATTGGAATAATATTCTTGACAGGAAACATCATTGAAATAATAAAAAGTATATTGAGGATACTTTGGTTATTGAAATTAATATGATTTATTTCACCATCATATCTTAAAATTCTGAACATGGCATGAGTAATAAAGAATGAGACATTAGGTACTTTAAAGAATAAGCATTGAATAGAAAAGTAGTTATTTTCATGCTGTAGAATAACGTGCTGCATATAAAAGTGAGATGCTGTACTTCACTGAGAAGTGAGGTCATTTGCTGCTCAGGTTGGAGTGAAAAATTTTAGTTAATTTATTTGATTGACTTATTAATTCGTTTGGTCAAAAGGGTTCAGCTTTCTTGTTACTTTGAAGTCATTACATTTTCATGTGACAAGATCATGAAAAAAAGGTGAACATGAGATTTCTGCTTGTGGCCTTTTTTTCATGAGACCTTATTTTAAAAGAGTAGTAGATTTATTTGTAGTTTTCTTCATCCCATGTTGACTGTGTGACCCCTATACCAATCAAAGAAATTTGGACAGTGGATGAGGAAACTTTTATTTTCAGTCAAATCAAAATAATGCCAATTAAGCCTTTCGTTGCTTTATTAGGAAATCTCATGCTGTAGTTATTGATGCTGGAATCAACTCTGATTAAGATTGTGACATATGATTATCATTTTTGGTTGATTAAATAGTTTTATATTTTCACTTTCTGGAATGATAATCAAACAGTCAAAATAACATACCCGGAAAGGTGTCTGGAATGGAATTATTTTCAGGAATTTGTGACCCCTTTGTTTGTAGTAAGATCATTTCAGGTACTTGACAAAGCTCCAGCATGAAAACTTGAAAAGATTCAGCTCAGATTTTCATGCTGACCTAGAAATTGATGTTTCTAGTTTGCTGTAAAACTCATAAATATGATGAACAGACATTTCCCAAAGTATGATTGTGAGAAAATGATGAAAAAACTACTCCATTTAGAATGATATATAAAACTTTTAAATGAAAAATTATTTTGTCATCACTTTTGATTCTTGTAAGAGCAACTTGAAGTTACATTCCCATCAAACAAGAAATTGGATAAAGTACAAGTCAAGGAAAAAGCTGTAGATTTGTCAGTGCTCTGCTAATTCTTTTTTTCTCAGAAATGATGCATTTGTATTGTAGAATCCTTTTGAAATTGACTGAAGATCCAGACAGCATGTTTTTCAGATTAGAGAGTTTATTTTGTGTACCTACATATATTTATTTTGGAGTAATGTCTAATATGCCTAATGTAAAAAGATGTTGAAGTACAATCACTGGATCTTCTTTCTCTTTTGATGCTACTTCTCTCTATATACAATGGATCAAGGAAATGATAGATCTTTTGTATGAGAATAGACTTACAATGGGTTTTTGATGTGTTCATATAAAAAAGAGGAATGTTTAAAGCAATTACCAGCTGCTGTATTCAAAGGAGTGTTGAGTAAATGTAGTGTGTGATGAGAATGTGAAGTAGAGTGGTAAGCACATTAATATTGCAACTGGTTGTGTGGAGCATAAAGATACTGGTAAAGGACTGCGGCTTAGTATACAGATTACACAGTAGATGCTTTTTGGTTGATGTGCTCTACTGTATAATTAGGAGCCCTAAGCCTAGCTGCTCCTCAATACCGTTGTTGTCCCACAGAAGGTGTCATATGAATATTTTTGTATGCACACTCGGTGGTGGGATAAGCTATATTGTTATAATTTTTTATGAGAATATTGAATAAAGTTCAAAGCTGTATAATGAGTGGAACAGAAAAGAAAGGCTATGCATCTTACTCTGTTGTCATTATTTATAATTGTTTCATATTGAATATAAATTTTTTTATAAAGAACACAAAAGAATAAGTGTAAAAATTGAAAAGGTATTATAAGATCACTGCAAATTTAGTGAAAAACAGTTGATATAATTTGTAATTTATGAACTGTAAAAACTGTCAATAAAAAGCAAAGAACTATAGATTTAGTGAATTTGTTTAACCTCCAGACTGAATTATTCATTTTGATTATTCCATTAGTGGGAGGTAAATTTTACCTTTGAAAATAATACAGCCATTTAATCCTAAGAAAACAGTTGGTTAGGAGGGTAGCAAGTTTACCAAAGGAGCTGACCATTCCTGCTGTTTCAGTTACCCTATACAGGTGGGGCTAGAGAACCCAGCCCTTTGAATACAGGTGTATCCTACTTCAAATGTCTTCGTTGGAAATGGCATTGAAAGCCCTCCACTTTTAACTAAGTTCAAAGGAAGGTGGATACCTGACCATGTTCCACACCCAATTCTATATTGTTTTTTCACTGACCTACGAAGCACAAATGATATATCCTTATTAGGTATGATTTACTTCAATACAAATACAGCATAAATCACTACTGTACTTGCCAAATGGGCAGGTTCTATGGTGTGTTAGATGACAATCTTTTCCTAGAATAAGGTAGAGCATTAGTGTGTGAAAAGTTGAATGCTGTCAGGGTCATTAATTTGCAACAGCAGAGTCACTCTGGTTGTTATTTCTACAAATAGAGAAGATGACTAGGCAACAGAATCAATGATTTTGGCTGCACTTCTATAAATGGTCTGTATGCTTGATTTGCTTAGTTTTAATAAAGATAATGACACAGATACAGAGAATTCTCATTCCATCACTTGCAAACCTTCTCGTTGATTTATTTTAGTATACATGGAATTTTTAAGACTAAGAATTCCATGCAATCACGTAATATAGTGATTGAAATTTGATAAAGGGAGACATTTATGCTCACTTTCTCCAAAAGCGGGATTTTTTTGTGTCACCTAAAGTTCTGTTGGACAGCACGACATATAATTCAAAAGCATGGCGGTCCAACCAAATTGGGACATCCAGCCACTGCAAACTTCATGATAGAGGAGACACTGGTCAGAGACATCCATAGAATGTGGGCGAATGTACAAGAGATACAAACTATTAAAGAGATGAGCATATGTACTGAGTGAACAAGTAAGTCAGATGTATGAAAGAAAACTCAAACTTGTACAATATCCTTCCAAGTTGGGATAATTTTGGAATGATGGAGTGTTCTCATTACAACTTCAGAATATTAGAGCCTCCTTAAATCAGAACACTCACATCCCAATTAAACATGTTATCAGTGACTTTAATCAGCTTAAGTGTGATGTCTTCTTCCTGTATTGTTTACAGACTGTTTTTCGAGTTTCCCTAAATGATTCTTACGCTCAGTCTACGTTCCTACCCCTCTAATGCTGGAAATGGTTTCAGAAGTGGTAGAGAATGTGTGGATCAGGTGTTTGCTTTGAAGAATGTATGTGAGAAATACTTGGAAAAACAAATGGATTTGCATGTAGCATTTATGGATCTGGAGAAGGCATATGATAGAGTTGATAGAGGTGCTCTGTGGAAGGTGTTAAAAGCATATGGTGTGGGAGGCAAGTTGCTGGAAGCAAAGTTTCTGTCGAGGATGTAAGGCATGTGTACGAGTAGGAAGAGAGGAAAGTGATTGGTTCTCAGTGAATGTCGGTTTGTGGCAGGGGTGCGTGATGTCTCCATGGTTGTTTGATTTTTTATGGATGGAGTTGTTAGGGAGGTAAATGCAAGAGTTTTGGAAAGAGAGGCAAGTATGCAGTCTGTAGTGGATAAGAGGGCTTCGGAAGTGAGTCAGTTGTTGTTCACTGATGATACAGCGCTTGTGGCTGATATGGTTGAGAAACTGCAGAAGCTGGAGACTGAGTTTGGCAAAGTGTGTGAAAGAAGAAAGATGAGAGTAAATGTGAATAAGAGCAAGGTTATTAGGTAGAGTAGGGTTGATGGACAAACTAGAGGAAAAACTAGACGAAGTGAAGTGTTTTAGATATCTGTGAGTGGATTTGGCAACAGATAGAACCATGAAAGCGGAAGTGAGTCACAGGGTGGGGGAGGGGGCGAGAGTTTTGAGGGCGTTGAAAAATGTGAGGATTCCGAGAACATAATCACGGAAAGCAAAAATGGGTATGTTTCAAGGAATAGTGCTTCGAACAATGTTATATGGTTGCGAAGAGTGCGAAGGAGGGTGGATGTGCTGGAAATGAGATGTTTGAGGACAATATGTGGTATGAGGTGTTTTGATCGGGTAAGAAATGAAAGGGTAAGAGAGATGTGTGGTAATAAAATGAGTGTGGTAGAGAGAGAAGAAGAGGATGTTTTGAAATGGATGTTTCACTTGGAGAGAATTAGTGAGGAAACGTTGACAAAGATGATGTATGAGTCAGAGGGGAAGGGAGCAAGGAGAAGTGGGAGACCAAATTGTAGGGGGAAAGATGGAGTAAGAAAGATTTTGAGCGATCAGGGCCTGAACATGCTGCAGGGTGAAAGGCGTGGAAGAAATAGAGTGAATTGGAACGATGAGGTATACCGGGGTTCTACGTGCTGTCAATCGATTGAACCAAGGCATTTGAAGCGTCTGGAGTAAACCATGGAAGGTTTTCTGTTGCCTGGATGTGGAAAGGGAGCTGTGGTTTCGGTGCATTATACATGACAGCTAGAGACTGGGTGTGAACGAATGTGGCCTTTGTTGTCTTTTCCTAGCGCTACCTCGCGCACATGCATGGGGAGGGGGTTTTCATTTCATATGTGGCGTGGTGGCAATGGGAATGAATAAGGGCAGACAGTATGAATTATGTACATGTGTAAATATGTATATGTCTGTGTGTGTGTTTATATATGTATATGTTGAGATGTATAGGTATGTATATGTGTGTGTGTGGACGTGTATGTATATACATGAATATGTGGGTGGGTTGGGCCATTATTTCGTCTGTTTCCATGCGCTACCTCGCAAACACGAGAGACAGCGACAAAGTATAATAAAATATAAATAAATAACGAATATCTTAGAAGCTGTAGGGTTAATACATTTTTCAAACAACTTGAAAAATGTGAATTTTGAGGATTGGAAAGAACTTGGTAGGTCATAAAGGAGTCAATATATCACCCCTGGGACAAGGACAGGCTACATATGAGAAGCATATCACAAGAAAGCACCTGAACATGATGAAAACTGGCCTTGTGGAGAATGAGACTTTCATACCAAATATTTAGAAATACCTATTACCATTTAGAAATACCTAATACCAAACACCTAATGTTCCTAATGACAACTTCTACCTAATGCTCCTGCCTAGTGTTCCTACCTACTATTTCTACCCAATGCTACTCCTAATTGTCCCTACCTACAACAATATCTATTGCTCCTACCATTTTGCCAAAAGGCAAAAGTCACGCAGTGCTCACCAAAGGAAAATCTAGCATTACAAAGAATGAGCCGAGTGAGGTAAGTGTTGTCAAGTGTTATGTGTGATAGGGAAAGACTGTTTGTAGACACAGTGCCAGTAGTCCATATGTAGGTAAGGCAGATAGAAAAGACAGCTACCTGGGTCAGAAGAGTGCAACTTGACAACCAGTGAGGTGCTGGCTTGTTACACAGCTGTCACTGACCCTCGCCCCCAATAACCAGGTGGGTGATACAGGTAATATAACTCCCTGGTGGTTGGCTGCTTACCAACTACTACCTACAAAGCTTGTGCACCTTTAAATCTCTGAAATTCTCATATCTAGTTGATTTTTTCAGTCACTAGTAATATTCACATACTGTATTACATTAATTTTTACTTCTGCATCTTGATCTTCAATGAATTTTCTGAGTGTCTGCATAAGACACAAACATAAAATTCTATTAATGATTAAATGGGATACATCATTGAAATAACTGACAAAAGAACCTATGTTTACCTTGCGTAATATTTTATTCATACCTGTTCACCATTTACATTATATAATTCCCTAATACAGAAATGAAAGATTAAAATGAAAGGGCTCTATGCTCTTTATCCACCTTGTGTTCATAAGAGAATTGCAGCTAATAAGACACAATGTCACTTACTTCTTTCAGAAAATCTCTTTCATGCGAACCCATTCATTTTAATCTTTGTACACTTAATCTACCAATAATAACGTCTATGCCAATACTTCCTTTATCCATACTTGTCTGTTATTTCCCACATCGGCGAGGTAGTGCTAGGAGCAGATGAAGAAAGGCTGCATTTGCTCACATGCATTCTATAGCTATCATGTGCAATGCATTGAAACCACAGCCCACTGTCCATAATCAGCCCCTACAGATCTTTCCATGGTTTCCCCGGAATGCATCTCATGCCCTAGTTCAGTCCAGTATCTATCATCAGTAAATCCACCATAATTACATGGGGTGCATCAGGTAGATGCTGTCTCCCCAGTCACTTATACACATCCTCAACCCAGTATTGAAATAAAACTGGAATTTACACATTTACATGAGCACATTTTATTTTTTCAACACACACACCAAGTTGAGTCATCACAGGAGTGTTACCAGACAACCTGCATGAGAGTACAGTAAATGAAAAGTCATTTTCAGAGAAGCCGCATTGTTGGGAGTACAATCTCATTAAAGAACTTCTCACTCCAAAGGTGTTTACATTTCTCTGCTACTGGATGAAGTGAAGTTTTGGGTTGCAAGACACTCTGAAAAGAGTGCCTGGGTAACAAGAGGACCCTTCCTACAAAAGTGGTTCTGGGTTAATAATAAATAGATGACTTCATAATCATTGCAATTATGTTATCCATGAGGAACAGCATTCCTTCATTCAAAGGAAGTTCAATAACCTTTCCTCGTCATCCATTGATAGATCTTTCTGGCATCTTTGCTAACAACTTCTGTCGCTCTACCTTACAATCAGTTTTCTGTTCTGAAGGCACTTTAGCCATCTCTCCCACAGATAAAGCTATTCTTTTTGGTTCCTGTTTCTGTTCTAACCCTAACTTAGATGACTATCAATCCCTCACCACTTGAAGCTCTTCTTCCTAATACTATGCCCCTTCCCATAATCCCCTTTCAAACCATTTGAAAAGTGCTTCTCTCTCTCTCTCTCGACACAAACAAGGTTTATGGTCCTGATGGCATCTATCGCCATATACTAAAAAGAGAGTATAGCTTGTCTCTGAACTTGCACTTCTGCTTCCTCGTCTGTTCCAATTCAGTTCAAAAACCATAACTTTTTCTTCTCAAAAGTATGCATTGGTATATTCCATCCTTAAGAAGAGTGACCATGCTAACCCCTCTATCATCCTAATGTTTAGACATTTACCATTTCTAAAATCTGTGAATCCCTTCTCAACTCCCATATCCACAGACACCTTGAATCTCACAATCCTCTCTGATCACCAGTGTGGCTTCCGTAAGGCGAGACCCATCGATAATATTGTTTCTCTTCTTACTAATGTTTGGTCATCATCCCTGAAAGATTTTGGGAAATCCAGCGTAGTTGCCTTTGACATATCCAAAGCTTTTAATAGGATGTGGCATTGGGGTCTCATTTCTAATTTCCCGTTTTGGCTTCTCTCTCTAACTTGCTCCCCCGTACCTAGCTTCCTCTCTGGGCAATCTATTCCCATGGCTGTTGTCAGATCAGCCTCTCTCCATCAGCAGCAACGTCCCTCAAGATACTGTCCTGCCTTCTACATTTTTTCTACTTTTTATCAACGATTACTTTTCTTTCGCAAATAACCAAACACACTCATATGCTGATAACACTGCATTCCTCTTCATTCTACAATTCTGCTTCTTCTCTTCCTAGATCTGCATCTCATCTTGACACAACCTCTTCAATAAACTCAAACTTGGATGGTAAAGTGTAATGCCTCCAAAACCCAACTTCAACTTCTCTATCAAATATTCCGCAACTTTCCTTTAGCCTTTGATGGTTCTGTAATTACACCTCGACTCAACGAACATACTTGGTTGGTATCACTGTAACATTCGCTAAACAGCATTAAGCAGCAAGTAAAAAGGCAACCAAATGTTAGGTTTCATAGCCAGGAACATAGATTACAAGACACCAGAAACAATTCTCACACTTTTTAATTCTCTAGTAAGACCACAACTTGAATATGCAGTTCAGTTTTGGTCCCCAAACTATAAAAAAGATGAGGAAAAATTAGGGCAAGTACAAAGATGCATGACAAAACTGATCCTGTATCTTAGAAACTTGGCATATGAAGAGAGGCTAAAACAACTGGATCTCTTCCTCCTCAAAAAATGTAGACTTTGTATAAACAATCCAAGTGTTCAAAATTCTGAACAAGTTCAATATAGTAAATCATAAACATCTTTTCAAAATACAAGAAAATACAGTTACAAGGACAAATGTAATAAAACCCAAAGCTAAAAGATGTAGTACAGATGTGGGGAAAAGCTTCTTTTCCTATGGGCGTGTCGAGCCCAGGAATAAGTTACCTTCAAACATAATGAATATTAAGACTATAAATAACTTCAAAAGTCGTTTAGACATATATATTACAAATTCAAGTATTCTCTGAGAAAAATGCCAGAAATAAACTGCATAAATGACAGCGGTAATGGGGACACTAGGAGGATAATGTGCAGCAGCAAGGAGTCAAATACAGCTTAAAAAACTGCTGAACAGAATAACATTTTCTTGTCAAGCTCAATTCCTTTTTTTTTTTTACCAGACCACCCAATTTTAGGCCAATCAGGCCTCCTGTTGTCTGTCTTTCCCATGTAAACAATATCACCAAGAACAGTGTCATCTGCAGACAACAAATGACTCAACCCCCAGGACCAACCTCTAACATTTCTGAAACCACAAAGCTCTTCCCCAGTCTGATGCTCTGTACATGCCTTCACCCTCTCAATCAATACCCTCCCATATAATTTCCCAGGAATACTCAACAAACTTATACCTCTATAATTTGAACACTCACCTTTATCCCCTTTGCCTTTGTATAATGGCACTATACATGCATTCCGCCAATCCTCAGGCGCTTTACCATCAACCATACCATAAATATCCTCAACAACACAGTCACCCCCTTTTTTAATAATTATTGTTCCACAGCAATACCATCCAAACCCGTCGCCTTGCCGCCTTTCATCTTCTGCAAAGCTTTCACTACCTCTTCTTTGTTTAATAATCATTCTCCCTGACCCTCTCACTTCGCACACCACCTCGACAAAAACTCCCTATATTTCCCACTCTATCATCAAAAACATTCAACAAACCTTCAAAATACTCATTCTATCTCCCTCTCACTTCACAACTACTTGTTATTACCTACCCATTAGCCCCTTCACCGATGTTCCCATTTGTTCTCTTGTCTTACGCACTATATTTACCTCCTTCAAAAACATCTCTTTATTCTCCCTAAAATTTAATGATACTATCTTACCCCAACTCTCATTTGCCCTCTTTTTCACCTCTTGCACCTTTCTCTTGACCTCTTGCCTCCTTCTTTTATATACATCTCCCAGTCATTTACACTATTTCCCTGCAAAAATCCTCCAAATTCTTCTCTCTTCTCTTTCACTAACAATCTTACTTCTACATCCCACCACTCAATACCCTTTCTAATCTGCCCACCTCCCACCGTTCTCATTCCACATGCATCTTTTGCGCAAGCCATCACTGCTTCCCTAAATACATCCCATTCCTCCCCACTCCCCTTACGTCATTTGCTCTCACCTTTTTCCAATCTGCACTCAATCTCTCCCAATACTTCCTCACACAAGTCTCCTTCCCAAGCTCAATTACTCTCACCACCTCAACATTTTCTCTTCTGAAAACCTCTACAAATCTTCACCTACACATCCACAAGATAATGATCAGACATCCCTCCAGTTGCCCCTCTCAGCACATTAACATCCAAAAGTCTCTCTTTCACGTGTCTATCAATTAACACGTAATCATAATGCTCTCTGGCCATCTCTCCTACTTACATACATATACTTATGTATATCTCTCTATTTAAACCAGGTATTCCTAATCACCAGTCCTTTTTCAGCACACAAATCTAAAAGCTCTTCACCACTTACAACACTGAACACCCCATGTAATGCACAAATATATATAAATATATATATATATGGAGTGATAAGGGTTGGCAAGCCTGTTTGCAGATGATACTGTGTTGTATGCTGAGAATGAAGAGGAGTTGCAGAACGTTTCGTGCTTTATGATGTGTGTAACATAGGTGATTGAGGGTAAAAGCAAGTAAAAGTAAAGTAATGGTACTTGAAAGGAAACAGAGTGAAAGTACACATTTTGTAACACCACATAGAGTAAAAGAAGAAAGTATACTAAACTGTGGTTTGGATAAAGGGATAAAGAGACTGGAAGAGGTGAGAGAATTTTTAAGTATTTAGGAGCTTTCTTGGGTATGTTTGGTGATATGGAAGGAGAGATAAGAGAGAGAGAGCAGTACAAGACATAAGTCATTGGGTCCCTTAACAGAATAATGAAGAGTAGAGGTGTAAGTATGGAAGTGTAGAGAGGATTAAGGAACAGCAAAGTCCTCCCACCCCAAAACATGGACATGGAATGAGTCACAGAGGTCAAGACTCCAGGCTGTGGAAATGAGCTATCTCAGAAGAGCATGTGGTGTGACTAGATGGAATGAAAAAAAAATGAAAGGGTATATGGGAGATATGGTATAGCAAGGAATGCAAAGACAATGAATTGTGGAGTGGTAGCATAGGTGAAATGTAATACTTTGAGGTGGTTAGAGCATGTGGAAAGAATGAAAGACTGGGAGTGAACAAGGAGAGTGTATAATAGTACAATTAAAGGGGTTGATGTGAGAGGAAGACCACCTGTGACATGATCAAATAGGGTGGATGAACACTGGAGGGAGAGCAATGGTGGAAGAATAAGTGGAATGGTGCATGCAAGGCAGGCATGTAAGGACAGGGATAAGTGGAAAATTTTGCCATGGCCATCCCCTGATGGGAGTTCCTCGAGGGAACAGGTGTCACAAATAAAGATAGACAGATGGATAGATAGATAGATAGATAGATAGATAGATAGATAGATAGATAGGAAGACAGCCAGATAAAATGGTCTCTCTGCAAACACAGACATAGTTTTACAATGATCTGAAATAATTTAAAGTTGCAATACTAGTTTTTGCATCTTTACATCTTAAAAGATAATCTAAGTAGAAGTTTCAATTGAAACAAGACCTAACTTGGTCACTACCTGATAATCTGAGATAAGTGCAGGCTTTTTCAACACATGAACAAACTTGGGGCCCATGTTCTCAAATTACTGTGGTGTATCTTTATAGTGATATGACCTGTATTTTGTATTAAATCATGATAGATAAAAGAGTAAAATTAGAATTCATGGGCTTACAATACAGGAAACAACTTAACGATGCTGAGGAGTTGAAAACAACTAAGCATCAAGAGCAAGAGGAGAGTAGATTGTGCTTCATGCATACCCCATTTCTAGCCAGTAGGTGATTCAGGTGACTTCAGTTGATCTTGAAGTTAATTCTCTCTGATTCACAGCTGTCTCTGCTACTCCCTCAACTGTTCTAACTGCCATGGGGAGGTGTCATGTACACATCAAATTAGACAGAGGTAAGTTTACAGTTCACATACTAATTTGTGAATTCCTTGTGCCTCTGGGAAAAAATCTGGCAGGTATTGGAATTTGGCTTCTTATCAACAACCCTTTCCCCATATTATTAATTTAAATGGGGGTTCACTATACTATTTTCATGTCCAAAAACCACCAAATAAAGTGTATCTAGTATTCTGGCATGAAGTTTTCTCAGTCATTACAGATAACTAGAACTCTCTTGCAATATAATGGAATTTTTCACAGCTGAAGGACTCTGATCCCTAACATCATTAGAAACACAAATAACAAATCCTTCATGATGATCCACAAATTAGCTCTGGTGTGGCCCTAAATGAAACCTTTGAGGATTCACAACTATTCATAAATATAATCAACAAGGACAAAATAAACTAATAAAAGTATTTGTTACCATAACAAACAAGACGAATGCATTCCCTTGTGGCCAACTGGTCATCACATATCCGGCAAACAGGATTGTAGTCACTGCCATCTAACCACTGACGGTAAGACTGGACAACACACTGAAAAATGTCAGTAACTTAGTGCTATAAATCAAATATGTCTATCCATCAAAATATCTACTATGAAGAAGGATAGTCCAATGAAACTCTCTAACATGTAATAATAATTCTATCGCTACAACATAATTTTAATTGAAAAAGTTAATCATCTGCTATCTAAAAACAAGCTTTCTTTCAACAGCCTAGAACAAATATTGATAAAATAACAGAATTCTATGGGACCTTGTTTTATTTCAGCACGTGAGTCTCAGCTGCAGTTTCAACATGTGAAACTTTGGAAAAGGGTAAGTGTGTACAGGAAATGCATAGTTGCTGGAGAAAAAATAAGTGAAATGTTAAGGGACTGCAGCAATTAGAAATTTAAGGTTTGAAAACTGAAAACCTTTTTATCCTAGGTGCTTGAGACATGATCACAGATATCTTTAGGAAAATCAAGGTTAGGAATTTCCAACCCTCGGTATATCTGGTTAGGAAGTGCTGGCCTTTCTAATCCTTATCGTAGTGGTAGGTCATTTGTTCTGAGCCAAACTTAACTCATAGGAATGATATCATCAACCCAAACACTCCCAACCACTAGCAGGTTAGAATTTACGGACAGCAGGCATCAACCCGAAAGAGATCATAACTGGTGTGGAGAAAGGTTATTAAAGAAAATATAGGGTAAGACAAAGGTAGGGTGAGAAAACTCAGAAAAAATGCAAATCGCCTCAGACAATTTTTTTTCTTAACTTCAAAACCTACATTTCCCTCCTTTGTAATCTGTCCCATGAGCAACAGAGCATGCATTCATGGAGGGGTGTTTGGAAAAAAATTCTATAGGAATAGGCTAAA
>JAUUDZ010267531.1:0-16890 GCA_032361705.1 Panulirus versicolor | reverse complement strand
GGAATGGATGAAGGCAGCAAGTATGGATATGTACATGTGTATATATGTATATGTCTGTGTATGTATATGTATGTATACATTGAAATGTATATGTCTGTGTATGTATATTTATGTATACCTTGAAATGTATACGTATGTATATATGCGTGTATGGGCGTTTATGTATATACATGTGTATGTGGGTGGGTTGGACCATTCCTCGTCTGTTTCCTTGCGCTACCTCTCTGATGCAGGAGACGGCGATTAAGTATAATAAAAAGAATGAAAATAGATAGTAGTATCTGCTGTAAAGTGGAGTTAATTTTTGAAGTGCTTCAGAAGTGAGTTTATCTTTGGATTTCATCTGACCAGATTAAGGATGGAGTTGGGAAAGAGTGTAAAAGAAAACATATTTAAAGGACTAAGGTAATATCCAATATCTCTGTTAGTAGGATATGAAATTTAATGGGAGATTGTTTATGTTACTGTTTATGTGAAACTTTTAAATGAGAAATGAACATGTATTCACAGATGTTCATGAGAATGTACAGAAGTAAGTACCATATATACTCATCTATAAGTCTACCTTGTATATAGGTCGCTCCTTGATTTTTGGCCAAGAAATCATTAGTTTATGACATGCCTTGAGTATAGGTCGACCCAAGTTTTTGAGGGTAATAAAGCACCATATTTATGGCATATAATACTCATTTCAGAAAATCCCCATGAAAGACACTCTGCATCCTATAAACTTAGGTTTGCTGAGCCTGAAACATGGAGTGCTGGAGGTAAATTGGTTGCCATTTTTATTATGGCACTTTACACTGAAACGGGTAGTTTCAGCAAAAATATTGTATTTTCCCAATCTAGTATTTATTCAAGTCATTTTTTTTAACTGAAAATCATATGAAAATTGATTACGGTAACATCTTTTGTGCGACAAAAGAAATTGAAAGTCGATTGTTTTTGTCATGATTTTATCCCACTTTCCAATGACATACATACATAATTTCTGCAAAAAAATATTACATATTTGTGAATGTAATATATCAAGCACAGTGTGAATAGAATATCATTGTCATGTGATGGTATTTTAACCAAAAACTCTTAAAAAAAAGAGTAACATCTCTAGAACATTGGAAGGTTAGGTAAAGTTTTTTGTTTTGTCATGCATTTTCTCCTATTTTACATTGAAATACATCATGTTTCAGCAAATCTAGTATTCATTTTTGAGAATATATTCATTCAGGCACAGTTAAGGTAAAATGTACTTGTGATGTAACAGTTTTTTTGGAAAATGTAACATCTAGCTGATATGGCAAAGCCTTTGCATCAGCCCTTCCTAAGCAGCCTTTATCATTACTGTAAGTTGAAATTGTGTTTATACTCATTGTTTTGCTTCTTATTTTCCAGAAATATAACAAGTTTGTATATAATGCAATAATACAGTACTTTTAATTTCTAATTGGTGCATATTTTACATTTCCATTTTTTACTGGTAGTAACTTTTAAATATTTTTCATGTCTGAAGTTAAAAGTTCCTCGTAGTCCTTCCCATCATGCATGGATTTCAACCTAATGAAACTATGACTGATGAATAGGTTGGCACCCAAATTTTTGCCAAGATATTTGGTCTTAAAAATTTGAATTATATATGAGTATATGTGGTAATCACTTATTAGTTAAACAACCTCAAGAAGGGAGACTGTAGAACCAGATTTTTATTGGACAGTTATAAGATAGGAGGAATGACAAAGAGGGATTAGGATATTCAGAAAGTATTATTTTGAAATGAAGATGAAGTAGTGTAATGATGTTAGTAGTACAGTAGGTAGAGATTGCTCAAGAAAATGAGTTATAGCCATTATCAAAGGGAGGGAAGACATAGGAATTGGCAGATCTTGGAAAGGGTTTGATGAATGAATGCATATAGGTGATGAAGAGCAAAAACAAAAATGTTTTGTTAAATGAAGTGTTTTATGCATAGATTGTTTTACAATGCATTATAGAATTAAAGGTGTATTCATATTATTGATTCATGTTAGTGAATGCCATTGCTAACTTTAGGAGAAATTGATGAATTATTACACATTTTACATATTTGTGTCCTAAATCTGCTCTGGAAATTTTGTTGCTTACATTCCTAATTGCTTTCTGCTCCCCCCCTCTTTTTTTTTTTTGCTAAACATGAATAATACTTCAAATAAAAGGAAAAAAGAATAATGTGATTTAATGTTTTATTTGTGTAAGATGTCTGTATATGATTACCAGTTAGAGTAAAGAAGAATGAAATTAATGTGTTTGTGTGATTTCTGCAGATGATGAGCTGTATGTGCAGGTTGCATATTCAAGTGGAGAAGGTTAGCTTTTGCTTGTGCAGTGTTGCTTCTCTGTGTAATTGTCTCAAATTTATTGTAATGCATGCTTGTTTATATAACACTGTAGTTTCTTTCTGTGGTTGCTGCATGCTTGCTTTGCCATAATATATTGTTACCTGGACAGTGTAATCATTGTGATGTTTTTCATTTTTTTCTTGCTCAACTTTTTTTTTTATTGAAGCTTAAAGTGTGCTTTGATTTTCTCTTGTACAGAGTTTGATGTGGATGTGTTAATCCAGAATGGTCAGTTTTATGAAGGTTCATTACCCGTGCATCACTGCCCTAGCATGTCTGGTTGCCGGTCAGTAATTAAACAGTCAAGTGGATCATATGTTTTTGATGTTTTGGAGAACTTCATCTTGTCCTTTAAGGTACTGTACTTACCTAGGTATTACTAATGTAAAGTTATTGTGATTGCTTTCTTAGGAGAGTTTTGGGTGTAAACATTTGGATTTCCTGAAATGTATTACTCAAAAGAGTTTTACTTTTGTATACTTGAGATGTGAGACACTGGTACTAAAGTAGGCTCATAACCACTTATTAGATTTGAAATGTGTGAAATAAAGTAAAAAACATGATGACAAAAGTGATCATTATACAGAAATCTGAATGACTGGAAATTGGTTGATAACTATTTACAAACTTTGTGAACAAACCAATATCATAACTCTCATTTATGACAGTATCTATACTTCAGACTAACTCAGTGCAGCAGGGGCTCATATGTGACTTAAAGATTATAACAACCTGAATGATAATAGTGATGATACTGATATATGATAATAAAATAATCCCCTTGCTGCACATCATTACCGTACTTTTGTTCAGATATGCCCCCTCTTTTTTCCTTTCACACACTGTCCTGGACTGTCAACAGCTTCTGGATTTTTTTCTGGAATCTTCAGCAAGGCCCATGTCATATGCAAACAGCTATTTATTCACCTCCAAACCCCAAGCAAACTGTAGACCTGTACCTCATTCTAACACCTTCAAGTTAATTTGTATCACCACCTGGTCCATAAACTGATTAAATAAAGTTGATGACATAGAAGCACTTTCACAAGAAACCACTCACCTCTTCCCACCTTAGTTGCACTTATGCCTCAGTCTTCTGGTAAAACTCCTTTTTGCATTTAGTAGCTTTCCACTTGCTTATATTCTTAACACCTTTCATCATGCCTCTCTGTCAGCCCTGTCATATGTTTTTTTCTGATGAATAAATGCCACATAAATTCACTTTTTTTTTTTTATTTTTCTCATACGAATTTTCAGAGCAATCATCATCTGCTCTCTACCTCATCTGAAGCCACATTGCTCCACCCATCACATGTTCTGTGTCTACCATCACTGTCTCTGTCACTACCCTCCCATGTGCCATGTCATGTTTACAGAATAGATTTGTACCACTGTAATTCAAGCATTTACCTTTCTCCCACTTGCCTTTACAGAAGGGCATTTTGTACATGCATTCTTCCAGTCCTCAGGCACATTGTCTTTTGCCAAATAGATGTTAGATAGTCTCACTAACCAATAGACAATACTTCTTATTATAATTGAGTTTCTCAGTATTGATAGTAATGATTGACAATAATAGTAATGATAACAATATTGATGTTTATGTTTTTTATACTTATTCACCCATTCATATGTTAGTGAGATAGCACCAGGAATACATAAGGAGTGGCCCCATTTGCTCACATCTGCTCTGTAGTTTTCAAGTATGATTCACCAAAACCAGAACCTCCTCTCCACAACTAGGCATCACAGACCTTTCTATGGTTTTCTGTGGCTTCTTCACATTTAGCCCATTGAATGCATGTTATCCTTGTGTACTACATTGCTCCAATTTTGCTGTCCCATGCATGGCTCACACCCTCCAGCATGCTCAAGCCCCCATTACTCACTTTCATCTCTCACTCCATCCTCATCTCTCATCTCATCCTCAGACTCCTGTTCTCTTTGTTCCCTCCACATCTGACAATGTATGAGCTCATTGTCAGTCTCACCACACTCATCCTCTCTATATATCCCAACCATTTCAGCACATCCTTTTGATCTTTCTCAACCATACTATTTTTACTATCACACTTCTCTGTTGACCTATCATTTCTTACTTAATCAACCCTTTTCACGCTACATATTGTCCTCATACATTTAATTTCTGACATATCCTCCCTCAAGCATACTTTTTTTATCTACAGCTCATGTCTCACATGCATAGAACACTGTTTGGACTACTATATACCATTAAACAAACTTACCTTTTCCCTCTTAGCCAGTGACCTCTTTCTTCTCATTCAGTCCTCAATGCAACCATGACTGTATCTCTCTTGCCCACCCTATGGCATACTTCAGCTTCTTGGTTCCATCTAGTGCCATGTCCACTCTCAAGTACCTGAAATACTGTACTTCCTCCTGGTTCTTTCTTTTTTATCTCACGCTCCAACCAACCTGTTTTTTCCCCTACAGAACTTAATGATATTACTTTTATTCATATCAACTCTCAGATTTCTCCTTTCACATACTCTTTCAAAGTCAGACATCTGCTTCTGCAGTTTCTCACTCAAATATGTCACCAGAGCCTTCTCATGGGTCAGCAAACAGAGACTAACTTACCTCCCAGGTTACCCCACTCTCAGCAGTCTGCAAACCCACCTATCTATCCAGAACTCTTAGATTTATCTCCCTCACCATCCCATTCATAGATAGGTTAAACATTCATAGTGACTTTGCACATCCTTGCCACAGACCCATCTTCACCCAGAACAACTCATCCTCCTCTCTTCCTGCTTGCACAGACACCTTAATCTCTTGATAAAAACTCCTCACCACTTTCTGTAGCATTCCTCCCACACCATATATTTATAACACTTTCCACAACACATCTCTATAAATGCTCTCATGCTTTTTCTGGATTTGTAAATGTGACATACAAGTCTTTTTCCATTCTATGTATTTCTCACACAGATTCTTCAAATCAAATACCTGATCCATACATCCTCTATAACTCTTATAATAAGAGTCACATTTTACTTCCCCAGTCAGTCACCCTGTGCATTTCACCACCTTCTCAATCACTGCTATCCATTACAATTTTCCAGGTGTACTGAACAACCTTATATCTCTATAGTTCGAACATTTACCTGTATATTGTATAATGTTTGTATAGTATCTAATAGATAAGTTAGATATGGTAAATTGGAGATGGAAGGATGGAGTGAAAAAGATTTTGAGCACTTAGGGCCTGAACATGCAGGAGGGTGAAAGACATTCATGGTAGACAGCAAATTCAAGAGATGTGGTGTGGTGGCGTGCTCTCATTGGACTGAACCAAGTCGTGTGAAGCAACCAGGGGAAAGCATGCTGAGGTATGTGGGGCCTGGTCATGGATAGGGGGCTGTTGTTATGGTACATTACTCATGAAAGCCAGGGAGTGGATTTGAGTGAATGGGGACTTTCTTTGTCTGTTCTTGTACTACCTTACTAACGTGGGTAATGGTGAGCAAGTACGTAAATATAAAGTCAGAACTGAGGGATGGTCAGTTTCTTTACGTAAATCATTAATTGCTAATTTTGCAAAAAACCATCACTGCCGATAATATTGTGAGAGCAGGTAACTTCAATGCAGGCCAAGAGGTGTTTTGTTATCTGTCTGCTTTATTTTTCCTACGTAGAACTATACAGTGAGAGGTGTAGTTAGGGTTGTGTGGTTATGGAGAATAAACACAATAGAAAATTTTCTTAATGGATATCGTGAAGTGAGAGGCAAAAGGTAGAATGAAAGGTGAGAGTGAAGGAGTGTATGTTTAGGGAAGCTCTTCGTGTTTTGATTTTGAAATATATATAGATCAGTGTCTGTTAGGAAGGCCTTTTTAGGCAAACCTTCATTATAAAAGCAACAGCATTTTGGATGGAGTTCAATGAATGTTTTAATATATTCATCTTTTGTTTTCAGGAACCGAATCATAAATCCCTTTGGTTGGATTATGTTTTGGTGTTTCCAGCTGAACAGTTTACTCAAGAAATTTTACATGAACTGCCTTTAGATACAACAGCAGAATTCATTAATATTTGTGGACAAGACAACTTTGATATTAATGCTAATGCTACAGGTTTGTAAAACTTTTTTTGAAAGTTCATGGAGATACATAAAGCTCTCCTTAGTTTGAAATGGGGAATACAGTGTCCCACCTTTAAAGAAAAAAATATGATTACTCTAAGTATTTAGTCTGAAGAATGCTTTTCATAAGAGCTTTCCATTGCATGCTTTATGCAGTTGTGGTTGTCTGATGTGGAGTCTACATACATGTGAAGGAATTTAGTATTTTGGGTATAGGCTGTAGAGGATGACTTACAATACTTACATCATTATAGTACCATACTAAACTAGAATCCATGCTTTTTCACTGTTTTTTTTCACCCCCAAATATACTGTGATGATGAATATTATAGTGATGAGTATGAAAACACTCAAATGAAGGTAATACCTCAATTAGTAAGGATAAAAGCTCTGATTTAGATAGTCTTGCAGATAAAATCAAAGTGAAGCATCTCTTGGAGGAGGGGAACATCTTGTTTATCCATCTTTCCAATATTATTTTCATTATCAGTAGGCTGAGTAATGATGAATGTTACAATGATGACTGTATAGACACACAGTAAAGATAATACTTTGATTCTCCTTGCTCTGACTCAGACAGGCCATCTGAAGCTATGGGATAGACCAAAGTAAAGTTATCTGTACCTCCTGTTTTGCCTGTCCAACCATTTGCTTTTGCTGGTAAGAACACAGTTAATTATACTAATAATGAATATCAGAATATGCTGAAGTATTTCTAAAGATTCCATAATACAATAATGAACTTACTGACCTGATAGTTGAAGAGACAGGCTGGTATGTAAAACAAAGGTTGATGGCAGCATCATAGGATAATGGAAGTTATAAATGATACCCTATCAGGAGTAATAAGCTAACATGATTTATTTATTGTCTCTGTTATTTGTAATGTCTTTTACAATGTAAAGTTTGAAACGATAGTTTTGAGTTTTTTAGTTATTTTTCGTATTGAGATAACATGGACTTGTAGTAACTGTATACTGTTTCATTGAATAAATAAAGGCAGACAGTATGAATTATGTACTTGTGTATATATGTATATGTCTGTGTGTGTATATATATGTGTACATTGAGATGTATAGGTATGTATATTTGCGTGTGTGGACGTGTATGTATATACATGTGTATGTGGGTGGGTTGGGCCATTCTTTCGTCTGTTTCCTTGCGCTACCTCACTAACGTGGGAGACAGTGGCAAAGCAAATTAAATAGATAATTAAATAAATAATTAAGCATGCCCTGTGACTGTGAATCTCCTTTATGGATTATTTGTGATGGTGCAGAGGAGATCAAGGAGAGTGCCGTAAGTGGAACATGAATCAGTGCATCTAAGACCTTGTATTTGTGAAGTTTGCTTATAGAGAGAATGAAACAATTGTTGAGCACATAGATTGAACACCAAACTCTTGAAAATGTTTCCATCTGCATTCTTTGTTACAAGCAAAGGCCCAGAGTATATTTGAAGACTTGGCAGCAGAAGAAGGTGCAGTGAAGACATTTCAAGTAAGTTCTGGTTGGTTTGCAAACTTTAGGAAATGCTATAATACCACTGCAAGATGGCTGGCTAATGAGACTGCTTCTGCTATTGTTGTTGCTGCTGAAAATTTCCTGAGAACCCTTAAGATCATTATCGAGGAATGCAGTTATTCTCCAGAGCAGACTTTCTAACGTGGACTAGACCGGGTTATTTTGGAAATGAATGTCTTCAAGAATGTACATTTCCCATGACAAGTAGACTGCACCAGGATTCAAAGCTACTAAGGATCACCTCACACGGCCTGTAGGGGGCAGAGGAAATGGTGATTGCAAACTTAAACCATTAATGGTCTGCCATTCAGAAAATTCCAGGGTTTATAAGGGAGACTTGCAGCAATTTCTGCCTTTTATTATTCTAATCCAATGGGATAGAAAACAGGCAAAGTTCTCCGTGATTATTTTCTGCAGAACTCCTTGTACAGCTACAGGAGTACTGTGCGTAGAAGAATTTAGGTTTGAAGAGTCTCCTTCTTATCATTCCCCATCACTACATGTCTAATCCAGCCTATGGACCAAGAGGTTATATCTACTTTCAAGCCCTACTGTTTACAGAGAACATTTGCAAAGTTGATGAAGGCTACAAGGAATGACCAGATGAGCACTTGAAGGAATTCTGGAAGTCCTTCACCACTGAGGGTACCATCATGATCATCGGTTAGGCTTGGAAGGAAATCACCGATGTTTTTATGAATGAAATGTGGCAAAAGTATTGCCATCAGTTTATTCATGGATTCTGAGGTTTTGAAGATGATGTTGATGCATATAGAATGCTCGCAAATATTGTGGAAATGACAAAAAAGTCAGTTTTGATAAGGATGAGGATGGTGATGTGAAGGGATTGCTAGAATCACTGAAGAATGAAGATCTTCAGTTGGAAAAGGAACACTAGGAAGAACTGGTCGCAGAAGAAAGGGAGGTCAAGCAAGTGCATTTTTTCAAAGGAAGAAGTTAGCTGAAGTATTTCATTACATTGACTTTGTTCTCACTATATTTGGCAAGGATGAAGCAGTTCAAAGGTGGTCAGAAATGTCGTAGTTGACTTTAGTTGCTATAATGAAATCTACCATAAGAAGGTGATGAAGGCTAAAGACACAACACACAATTTCTTTTTGAGGAAAAAGGACACTTATAAGAAGAACCAGTCATGAACATATTGCAAAATAATAGCTAAGCTTACCTGTCCTTCACCACCAGCTTTGCCACCCTCTTCGTCTTTTTTGTTTTTTAATATAGAGAGACTTAGGGAAAAGGAAGAGACAAAGGAAAGTAATTCGAATTTTTGGGAACTGAAAACCTGTCTTTTGAAATGTGCCAAGTCTTAGTTATTGGGAAAGACAGGAGAAGGCAGAGAGTTCCAGAGCTTCAAGGTGAAAGGAAAGAAGCAGTTATCAAAACTGCCCACTTTTGAGTTGTCGATAGCCACACAGTAATCATGTGACGTAGCAGATCGCTGAGTATTGCGTGGCCCAGCTAGTGATGGGAGCACACAAGCAACCAGCTCTTGGAAACAAAAACTCAAAGTAATATCTATAGAAGAGGGAAAGTGAACCAGCATTGTGGTGTAGGGCAAGAGGGTCAAGTTTTAAAGTAAGCTTGAGAGAGTTTATGGAGTTTATAAGTTGGAATGCTTTTGATTTTGACTCAATTTTGTTAAGGATGAATGCAGAGCTAGAACCACCCCAAATGTGAGAGCAGTACTCCATGCAAGGAGGAATTAATCCTTTGTATGAATGGAGCAGCTGTTCAGATGAAAAGAAGTTTTGACATCTAAACAGGACACACAGTTTCCTAGTGGCAGACTTAACTATTCCCATAATGTGGGGTTTCCAGGAAAGAGTGGATGTTAAAGTAATACCTAGTATATTCATTGAGTCAAGAGATAGAATTATAGAGCCTTCAAAGGACAGATAAGAGTTAGAGTAGTTTTCTGTAGAGAGATGAGTAGAGACAACAAGATTTCATCTACCCCACTGAGAAATCCTGTCCAAGTCAGAGTTTATTTAGGAAGCTGTGTCAAGACGAGATGCAGATTGAGTGAGAGGAGAAGAAGCATAATTGAAAGATGATGATGAATGCATTGTTGAGTTGTTAGTGTATGAGTGCATTGATTATTTTCTGAGGAAAGGAAATCATTGAAAATGTGGATAAGTGTAGGGGACAAGGCAGAGCCTTGAGGGGCACTGCTGTTGATGGAGAAAGGAGGGAGGCTGATCCATCAGCAGTCACAGCAATAGGTCGGCCAGAGAGGAGGCTAGATATGAAGGAGCAAAGTGAGGGAGGAAGCCAAAAGAGGTGAGCTTAGAGATGAGACCCCCAGTACCACACCCTGTCAGAAGCTTTGGATATGTCAAGGGCAACTACACATGACTCCTCCAAATGACCCACTTCCCCTGTAATTCCCCTACTCAGCTCCTTCCTCTCCATCAGTGCCAGCAAGCAATTCAGGAACAGCAGTAAATGTAAGTGTTGGAATTAAGCATGTTATTTTCTGTTTTTATTCACTAGAATTCATTTTACAGTATGTGAATTATAGTATTTCATATTTCCTGGTACATATATGATGCAGTTTTTCACTGGTGTGATATTCGATACTGTCTTGTTAATTACAAAACCCCCTAATATCCACTGCTTACTTTGTGTCATTTATGTGTTTTTGATTTACTTAACCATTTTTAAGAGTGCAATTATCGCATAAATCAAGAGGTGCCAGTATAATGGAAAGACTAAAGAATGAAGAAAGGGTTCCTAATTCTGTGGCTCGCTGTCTCTATTGATTTTGTAGTTGGATCTTAATATATTTGACAATATCCAAGGCCTAATAGTATTATGATCCTTTCCGGATTGCTTCCATTTTTTTTTTCCCTTTTTCCAGTTATATTTGATCATCATTTATATAGCACACTCAAGAGTATTCAAATAACATGTTGCATAGTTCCAATCCTAGGTACCTCTCTGATAAACATTGTTAGAGGGTCTAATCTGTTATATACAACTTCACCATCATGTTGGACACCCTTTGAGAGATCAAAAGTTTCAAAGTTACTATTGCTGCCTCCACCACCTTGCCAACATGAAGTTTGTATTTATCTTCATATTTAGCTATCAAACATGTTATGCCATCCACTACGCTAGTGGTTCTGTCTGCTTGAGTCAGCAACACTAGTTATGTAACTTTTAATATCACATGTCATAGTGAATTTTACAGTCTCTTCATATAATTTGCTTCGTTCTGACATTTAGATAGAAGCGTTTTTTATGAGACTTTTTATTTATCATACACATTACCTTATTTCTTTTCATTCAGCTGCTTCAGTTTTCATTTATTTACACCAGACTGTCAAACCTATTGGCAAATCCATGTTGCAAAACACCATTCCATATGGAACAGATAGATGATTCATCTATATCTTTTTGTGTTCATTGGTAACCAGACAGAGGCATTTTCCACCCCTCTGTGTATCTTTTGTAGCAAGGTAGCACTGAGGTATCACTGTGTTCATCATCGTTGTTGTTGTCCATTTGTCCTTCATGGGAGTGACACCCTAGTATAGTCACGGTGAGTTTGGCGTAACCTGTAAGAATTGGGGCAAAAACATTAAACTAGAAACTTTACATAGTTGCTTTCCTGCATCTGAACAATTGAATGGCATAAAACCCATAAATCTATGATGGTTTTTGCTTGAGTTTTGCTTCATATTAAGAGGCTTAACCTGGAACTTAACCTGACTCTTAACTTAAAGATATGACTTGATCACTAAGGGTCAGGTCAAATGCATGAAACTGTGTACTTTGTACAGTTATTTTCAAGCATCTAAAGAAATGAATGGCTAAAGACTCGTAACTATAGTTTAGAGTTTGTTCCATAAACAAATGTTGTTCTAGAATTTTGTGTGGCTCAAAATTTGAGGAAAATTCCTCATTTGGCCTTGGAAGTTGATATGTCTGTGATGATGTCATGCAATATTTCCTCCCATTGTTGTTTCACTCCCATTAACTGTACTGAAATTCAGATGATACAAGTACTCCATAGAACACCTTTTTAGTTTTATCAAGACTGAAATCCTTGAAAATGATTTACATTAAGTGAATGGAAGCCCTAACTTCGGGATGGTACTTATTGATTAAGCTTGCTTCTGTTATGTATATTAACTGGGGAAACTATTCTTTTGATTTTATATTGAGATTTACTTATGGAACAAGTACGACCTTATGTTATGAACACTTTAAAATCAACAAAGTAAGAAAATAAGTGCAGATTAGTTATTGACAAATGTTACTTAAAGGTTCTTGCACACAAGTTTGTATAGCAGTACCTGAATGATCATGTAATGGTGCACCAAGGATGCTTCATTGCTTGATTACTTTTCAGGAACATAGAATCATGTCTTGATCTCTTCGGAAGTCCAGTCCCAAATATACTCGTTGTTAGGGTCTTCAACCAACCATATGTGAAGCTGAAGTTACTGATGCTGGTAGATGCAAAATTGAGGTGTTATTCAGACTATGGGAAGTTCTCTCGTAGTCAGTAAATAACAAAACCAGCTAAGAAATATTGCTCTGGACATCATCTTTTTGAATAATGCTACCTAGATATGTGATATCACCTCCTCAGACACTCTGTTGGCTAATTACAATTCAGTTGAAGTAAGAACAACTTTGGATACTAAACTGCCTGGGCATAATGCACTTAATCATGGAGGTGTATACAACAATTTTAATTTTGATAATGACTGATGAAATTAAAAGATGTAATCAATTAGATATCTGCATTGCAATGGGAAGCTTTACTGAGCACCAGAAGGAGAGGTATTCCAGATTTGCTGTAGACAATACCAGTGAGAAAAGAGCTTAAAAGGTTTAGGTTATAAGACAGAAAAGAATGACAGATTCTTTGAAAAATCTGTAGCATAACCAGCAAAGGAAGAAAACCTGTCAATGAATGAATGCATGGACACCATTATTTCAAAATTTAATACACCTATCAGGAAAAGGAAGAATAGGAAAGAATCATTGATAAAGTAAGAAATAATCCACAATTCTTAATTGCTCATATGCGTGAGCAAATTGATGACCACAAACTCAATTGACACCCTAAGAAATAGAAAAGGGTACTTCTACAGATTGACACCTTAAGAAATAGAAAAGGGTACTTCTACAGATGACTCCCTGGAGATGAATGAGATTTTAAAACAATTGTATTAACCATTATTCATTAAGCCAAAAGCCACCTTAAAGAGAATAACCAGAAAGACTCATAGCAACCCTCCAATGTTACAACACTCCAATGTTACACATAGTGGTGATCACCACTTCACCACAGGATTTTGAGAGGGCTGTGAAGAGGATGCCCATGCACTACCACAGAACTAGATTTGTAAAACTTGGCCTAATTAAAGATAGGCAAAACACCTCTTGCATGGATAAAAAGTCTAGATTCTTGCATCACCCCCAAGAATTTGAAACTGACTTGCGTTGACCCACTTCACAAATGGGGAAGTAAAGCAATAGAAAAAAAAGACTGATAGCACCAACTTTTCTCAGAATTTAAATCTTTGAGAGAGTCCCAAGGGACAACCTGACTTAAATTCTGGAATTGACAGTATAGTTTCAGGTTGACTACCATGGCAAGATTGTTGAAGCTATGATTTACAGATTTTGCAGTAGCATTTGATAAATGTGACTGGTGGTATCATAGCACACAGAACACACAGTATGGGAATGTCAGGAAAAATTTGGAAATAGATATGCAACTTTTTAATTATCAGATAACAAAATATAGATTATCAGATAAAATATGGTTTTATGTCAGGCCATCTCCAATACCTCCACAGTAAAAACTTCAGTCCCCAAATGTTAACACAACAAAATATTTGTCTCTTCGAGAAGGATAGTGATATGGCAAGGGAAGAAAAACTAGTGATGATATTTATTCTCATGAATAAAATGTTGCTGTTTTCTAACATCATTCTATGAAGCAGGTGAAATTGCAGAATGAGATCATGGTAAAGGAACTTAATGGCTGAAAAATTGGGGACATACTCCTTGGAGTGTAGTAGACAGGAAAGGAATATCATCTATACCTGGAGAATCCTAAAGGGCATGGTCTCCAACTTTCACTCTAGAATATCTTCCTACTTGTGTGACAGGCAGAGGCATAGAAGACAAGTTGTGATATACACAGAAAGAGAACATCTCAAACATCTAGGGCATGAGACTTCAACACCTTACATGCAATCATTACAAACACCATGGGATGTACAGGGAGAAGTTTAAGAGTGCCCTGGATAAATGCTCACATAGGGCAGGAAGAGCTTATCTCAGTTGTCAGGCTGTAAAGGCTTTGTGGGTGAGTGGACTTTGGTGTCTAAGAGCTTGGTTGAATAAATCATCCGTGCAGCCTGAGCCCAACCAAGGCCAAAGGGTAGAAGACTCCTGAAGTCTTTAGGTACTCATCAGGTAAATTTTAGTTCTGTCCACCTTATAGCTTAAGTGGGGTCCCTGATACTTGTCCCACCTGCCTCCATTTTTTCTGAGCTTGATAGATGAGCTAGCTGAGAGTACAGAGATTACTATATACAGAGATTATTATATTTTCAATTTGAAGAGTGTAATTCCAGTGCAAATACATTCATCCCCAGGTAATATACATATTAATATGGTAAAAGTTTGATTTATGATATGAAAGAAGAAGGTTGACCAATTTATTCAAATTATGAAGCTGAAATGTTTAATATGTGGTTCAAAATATAAGGGGCTGTTTTTCAGCTTTTCTAAGTGCCTTCTTGAGTGCAGGGCAGGTTGCATAAAGACAATGGATCCCATGTAGATTTATGGTTGGCATATGATTTTGTAGACAGTTGCTTGCTATATCCATTGTGTGCATCTCAAAGTTGTATGTGTTGAAATATTATACTAATTTTACAACTGTGTCTGCCCCTGCTGGAAGAAGAGGCCCCATGATTCACCTGCAGGTGTTCTGCAAAGAAGCTGAAATAATAGATTTTTCTTAAGTTTAGAATTAAATCATTAGAACGTTTGGACAAGGGTGAGTTGTTTGCTGAGCTAGCACAGAAAATGGGGTGAGCAAGTCAACGCTACAAGCTGTGAAGAAAAATGAGGACCATATCAGGCAGAGTTGCAACCTGCCAGTTGTTTCATAGGATACTAGACTGATTAAGGCAGCAAAGATGGGTTTTACAAGTAAGTGTATTCTATTTTTTGTTTGTAGTTTTTTTCTTTTATAGGTTTTTAATGATGAGAACTAACCTTTTCTTCCCACTCTTTCTTTCATAATAGCTAGGCAGTAATAAGATACATGGGTTTAAATTAACCTAATGCCACACATTATCGTGGATGAATAACTTGTTCTTTAAAGCACTGATGAGGAATGGCCCATTGTATGCTGGGATAGATGTTTTCAGTGAAAAATGTGGAGCAAAACTTGTATATATTGGCTAGAGTAAAAAGAAATTAAAGAAGTATTTATTTGGTTCTGCTACAGTCTGAATTGCTATGCTGTATTGGTCATATGACTGTTTTCAGACTTGGTGAGTTTCAGAATAGAATGATAGCTGAGCAGACTAATTTGAGTAAACAAATATGAAATTCCTGAGGATTTTTTAGAGTAATGATAATGGGTTTGAATAGTTACTTAACACAAATTTGAACAAATAGTTAACAATGTAAGATATATTGATAAAAAACAAACCTACAGGTTTTAAGAAATGATGGCTGAACATGTAATATGCTAGAAATTTTTAGAAATCAGTACAGTAACAAGTAAATAGTGTAGCAGACAGATATAAACTGTTAATAGACATTTTAAAGGGAATAAGAACTATAGAATTTGTTGGAAATGTTAGCATTTTATGGTATAGAGATAGTTGAATATGTGAAGGCATTATTGAAGTTTGCCTGAGTGAGGTTATGCTGCAGGCAGAAAGTCTCTTTTGGTGAGTTTAAATCTTTGCCTTTGGATTAAAAGGAGCACAGTTTCATTGAAGAACTTTTCATTCCAGAAGAGTCCATATAGAGCAGCCTCAATGCTGCTGGAACCTATAAAAGGTTCATGGGGTCTTATTTGCTTTTAGAAGAAATGTGAACAAAGTTACATATCCAAATTGTTTTTCCTCTTAGCATATCAGTGCAGAAACTCTGTTTACCTCATAACAGAAGAGTTAAAGATCCTGAACTTTGATCTAGACATTTATACAAAAGATGGGTATTACAGTGTGTTGGTTGTCTGTCTTATATTTGCATTCTAAAGTGATTAAGAATTCAAAGGAGTTTTCTTAGACCAGGCATTAGCAAACTCATAACACATTATTTAGGTTAATGTTGACTAAGTAGCTATACAGTATTTAGATAATTAACCATGTGAATTTCAAATGTAACACATCCAAACGTTTTGCCCTTATATCAACAGAAATTTTCCTTGCCTTAATGTTAGAATAGTTGACTACAGTGTATTGGTTATCTTACATTTGCTTTCTGAAATTTTTTCATGCTTATATACTGTTTCCTACGTTGGCAAGGTAATGCCAGGAACAGATGAAAAAACAGTATTCATCGGCTCACTTGCACTCTCTAGCTGTCATGCTTAATGTACCAAAACTTGATACCCTCCCCTTATCCACAGCCAGATGCCACAGACCTTTCTGTGGCCACTTCAGTGCCTTGGTTCTGCTCATTTATAGTGCATCACCCCAGTGTAATGGGTTGCTCTAACTTACTGTCACTTGCACACCTCACACCTTCCCGTATGTTTAGGTCTTAAGATTCCTTTTCCCATGTTCCCTCCATTTTTAATGCATATATCCACATAGTCAGGTTGTCCTTACTCATCCTTTTATTATTTCCAGACCTTTACTGCATCACCTGC
>JAUUDZ010267420.1:0-16893 GCA_032361705.1 Panulirus versicolor | reverse complement strand
CGCGCCTCCTCAACCCTCCTACCACGACCCTGATCATGTAAGTCTACCGCCAGACCTGGCCCTCTCATCTAGACCTGTCGAACGATTGGAGTTCATGTCTAGTGTATGTTATTCCTTCGCCCCTTTCATTATCTGCAATGTCTGACTGTGGCTGTGCCGTATCTATTGACTGAAATGAGAACTCAGATTTTGGTATGATTAACTTCACGATCATTATCTAGACAAAGACTAGGAAGGAATTTAAAGAGCAACAGACCACTTGGTCCTCAAGAGACTGTTGGTATATGGAAGAGAACAAATACTTATGAGCAGAAAGACATAAAGTTTTTTCCACAGAGAGAAACCTGCAACATTTTCATGTAACTGAGGAGGATCAAACAATGTTAATCGGGGATATGAAACGAATTTCTTATTAAGAATGTTCTTAAACGCATCTCTCGTACTGTTCTCAAATTTCTCCCTATGTCAAAAATCCTGCCGAAGGATTCGATGTAAAACGTTTACACACGGGTTTCTGTCCATTGAAATGAGTGAAATCAGAAGAATTTATCCTTAAGTAGCTTGTTAGACTAAAATCATCGAAGCCTTCGAAAATTCTTAATACCTGTATCAGGTCATCTCTTATCTTTTTTTTTTTAAGCGAAAGAAATTTGTCTTTTATTCGTCTGTCATAACATTAGTTTCTCAGTCCGGGAATCATCCTGGCAGTTTGTCTCTGTACTCTGTCCATTCCATCTATGTCATTTGTCTAGTAAGGTGACCACACCTGAGCACAACATTCAAGGTGGAGACGCATCATTGAATTGTAAAGAGTGAGGATAATTTACCTGGACTTAGATTCGAAAGCCTCAACTGTAAATCCAAGAGTCTTTTGTTGGCCATTTTTTACTACTTCTTGCACTGCTTACTTGTTTTTAGATCATCAGAGATTATACATACCTAAGTCTTTTTTCTCATCTACTTTTCGAAGCTCAATAGAATTCATATTACAGCCGATATGTAAAAGAGTTTGCTAGTAAACTTTGATATTGAACTTCATCGAAAACCTTTTGAAGATCTAAAGAGATGAAATCACTTGTTTTACTTAATTGGTGCTATTGATCATATCATAAAAGAAATCAGGCCAAGTGTCAGTTATGAGCGGTATTGCCGAGAGCTATCAGGAGAATCGTTCATCAAGTGGTGGTTTCTACATGGGTTATGATTATGTCCACCATGAGGATTTCTATCCCATTACCAACTACACACGTAACGCTGATTGGACGATTATTTCCGGGCTTCGATTTATTACCGTTTTTGTATATCAGTGTCACATTTCCATACCTCCAGTCCTCTGGAAGTTCCCCATAGGCAAGTGATCTACTGAAAGGAACACATCAGTCAAGGGCTTAGCTTTTTCAGTTTTCGTCTTTTTCATTGTCCTTGGATGAAACTCATCTAAGCCTTCCATTTTGTTTACTTTCATACCATCTAATGTTGACAGTACATTTTCGAATTTTATGTCGACATTTTCCTTCTATTACCAACGGAAGAGGATTCGAGACATCACCTGTATATTCATATGCAAGAAATGCAAAGCAAAAACAGATCATTTAAACTTTGACTCCTACGTCTTCATCCAAGTCACCATGTTCCTCAATCAACGACCCAATTGCTTGGGTGATTACTCTCTTCCTTCCAACATCATCATAAAATTCATCTGAATTTCCTGTGCCACTTTCGGCAATACATGCTTCATATTGACGTTTACTTAGGTGTATAAATTTCTTGGTTTCTCTACGCACATTTACATGGTATACTCCATGATTTTGCTTATGGATATTTCTGAGTCGTCTCTGCGCAGTATTATCTGACAAATGGCACTCCTTTATTTCATCACTGAACCATACCTCTAAATTACTCTGTCGGTGATTACTTTTCAAACTCTTCTTCAGTTTCCACATTATCAACGAGATCCTCATTTGTAGCTACAACTGAATCTAATGTACTCTCGTCGCAAGAGAGTTTCTCGAGTAAATGTATTAGGGCGCTATTAAGCAAATCTGAGTATAGTCCCACCTGGAGCTATTGGAAAGCAATTTCCCTCACTCAAATACCGGTATGTCAAAATTTACTATGGTCGACTCGTGTTCATAGCAAATTTCCACTACTAGTCATAAAGTCTGTCGTTTTCCTCTAGTTTCTATGCAGGGAACTTATAAACTAGTCCTGCTGTTATTTTCTTGCAAATCTTATCTCTGGTTCTTACATAAATGAAGTCATTCTCAACAGGTGCAACATTTCTCAGGACAGGAGTATACCCTGGATTTAATAAAGACAGTATACCCTGGAAATGTTCATTTAGCAAGGGAATCTCTATATTCAATACTTTACAAAGATTCAAAACTATCAATAGCATCATAATTTTCAATCTTTGCAGTAGTTTCAAACTCTGATATTTCATTACATATACTCCGTAAATCAACATCAAATATTTTCATATATGAATGAGACATATTTCGAAGAGAATTAACATACGAGGATGTGCCTGCTCCTGGCAGACTGTGTTTAATTGACCACAACGCAAACATACATTCACTAAGGAGCCTGCCAAAATGCGCAACTCCCATTTCATTCAGATGCAGTTCGTCCTCCGTAAACATATCAGAATGCATTCAAAATGCCTCCATAGGTTCACGAATCCGACTCCCTCCTGTGACTAAAGATTCACTGATCTATTGATGAGCCTGAACACCTTACCAAAAAAGCCGTCATAATACTGTTAGTTTTGTATCGAAAACGTCGAATAAGGTAGCAATATTTTCCCAACTGCTACACTGATCTCTCCTTCAGTATATCGTTAGTACGTGAGTGACAGATCAAAAAAGGATACTGTCGTTAGCACCGCCACACGCCTCCTCTACAGTGTCCACAACATTACCTACCCTGGCACACGGAGAGCAAAAACGATTACGGCTTGGTAGGTTCCTGACGCAGATGTCCTCCGTCTGGCCCCGGATGATGGAGCCATCGACCAGCCTTACCACGTGTTTGATGTCCTTGACATCATCCAGAGCCTGTAACCAACTTTTGTCGGTACAGGCAACGAAGGAAAACATTTAAGGGGCTTTGCAGACGCTGGACTCTTTTGATGGGTCGGTTTTCCTGAGTGAAGGAAGAAGGAAAGCCTTACTTCCTCATACTGGATGCTGGGACTGAACCTTTCATTCTTCCTCACCTCACCTTCAAGGCACGTAACAGAATCGCATACAAATGTATGTGTACACGACTACATTGGTGGCGGGATGTTTATGTCGACCTCCTGAGAAACTGGTCGTGCCATAGACATGAACCACATCCAGGTTGTTTTACGGATAAGTGATACGTAGTCCCAGGTCATGACATGCCAGATTCAACTGATGTAGAAGACTGAAATTTAAGTTACGTTCCTTTCTTCCAGGATGATCCCAACTACTCCTTCCAGTGGGAGGTGGACGACGAATACTCTGGCAACCACTACGGCCATGAAGAGGCTCGTGAAGGTTACGACGCTGAGGGATCATATTACGTCCATCTTTCCGACGGTCGTATCCAGAGAGTTACCTACGAAGTCCACGGTGACTCAGGCTTCCAGGTTCAGGTCGACTACGAGGGTGATGCCCAGTACCCTATCCATCAGCCCGGCCCCACCTACAAGCCCGAGCCCAACTACAAGCCAGGGCCCACCAACAAGCCCGAGCCCAACTATAAACCCAAGCTCACATACAGGCCCAAGCCCACCTACAAACCCGAGCCCACCTACAAACCTGAGCCCACCTACAGGCCCAAGCCCACCTACAAACCCGAGCCCACCTACAAACCAGAGCCCACCTACAAACCTGAGCCCACCTACAGGCCCGAGCCCACCTACAAACCGGAGCCCACCTACAAACCTGAACCCACCTACAGGCCCGAGCCCACCTACAGGCCCGAACCCACCTACAAACCTCAGCCCACCTATAAACCCAAGCCCACCTATAGACCCAAGCTCGCCTACTACCCCGAGCCCACATTCAAGCCTTGGCCCACGTACAAACCGGAAACCATCCCTGACCCGAATTACGACTACCAGCCTTTGTACGTCTTACATTAGTCTCGCATGATAATGAAAGATATCAGGGCCTTTTGTTATTAAGTTATTTTCATACTGTAGAACCGAGAAGAAAAGGCAATCTTTTTTAGAATCATATCCATCAGTTGTATTCATTACCTTGAATTTCACAACATAGGTACACTTGTTCATGGGTATCATTTGCCCTTCGTGTGTTGATCCCTACACACACACACACACACACACACACACACACACACACACACTTGCTTCTGCTCCTTGACAACTTCTTTCACTCCGAGACCCATCGGAATTTCGTTATATCATAAGGCACAGAAAAATCTATGGTTTACCCACATTCTGTGTGTAACTATACGAGGTCCCAAACATCGGCGACAGAATTCCGTCTCAAGTGTGTGTGTGTGTGTATATATTGCTGCTACATCATGAACTTGAATATCATCACTCACTTAAGACTGTGTTCAGTGCTCACGCGTAGTTCCCTGTCTTCACTACCACGCCTCCAACACACCTGATCTCTTTTTTTTTTCATCTCTCACAACCTTCCTGTTCTAAGTACACGACCGTATCTCTTCCTCCTTTGCGACCTCCGACTACAATCTTATCTCTGTCTCTTCACACAGGGCACCCCTACCCATTACTCTATCCTCGGACACAACACCTCAGGCCCTGTGGAACAACTTAGTGTTGCTCAGTTTCTTCTCGCCTACTCTCTTCTTGTCTCTGTAATTGATCTTCTCTTCCTCTAACCTTATTGGTTCTTATGCAGATGATTTCACTTTACTTAATGACGCTGATTCTCACTCCCCTCCTGCATATATTACTCAATTTCTCTCATACTGAACATGTTTCCTCTCTGGTTTCGGACGCGTGTAAATAGTGCATTGTTTTTCACTAGTGTTCCTTCTTCTGGTGGTGGGAGGAAGAGGAATATGGATGATTAGTTTCTCATCCAATATTCTTCTGTCAAGAACTCTGAGCTACAGAGAGTAAAACTAGAGGTTTAGGAGTGATATGAAAAAGCGCCCACAGGGTGAAAAACAGCAGCACTTGGCAGTGGAGATCATGATGACCTGAGATCAGGAACGATCGAAGCAACGCCGACCGCGTTTAGTTAACTCTTGACCTTCAGATCCCTCACCCGGGGGATAAAGAGCGACGTCCAAGACAGAGAGGGAACTTGGTGGCGGTGTGACCTTTGTTACTCTAATGGGACCGGTGAGTGTAGGTAGCACCGTGGTGGTGAGGAAATGTCTGGTGCTCGGGGCGCAAATGGTTGGTTATATGTATAGATATATGTATAGCTATATGCATAGATTCACCTGGTCATAAACCAGGTACAGATAGAGGAAGGGAAGCCTCACAGACGCAAGCAAGCGAAGCAAGCGTCATAATGACCCGAGTTGCTGTCTGGACCACGTCTTCGCCTCATGACCTGATATAGATTACCTGAGTCAGAACACCAAGGAGATAAAGGAGGCTGAACTCCACTATGGAAGTCTTCAGTACTGGATGGAGTTCACTGCCCTTTTTTTTTAATGGACAGGTATGACATTTTCCAGCCTCCACTCCCTTGACCTTTTTCCAGCGATATCTTGAACAACATTTCAAGTGATTTGTCAAGGGTCAAGAGCCTTTAGTATTCTCCACATTCCATCTAACTGATGTTAGGGCTATAGTATTTGTCACTGTGAAATTACTAATGGACTTTACATGTAGTTCCTCGCATGTCCTTACACCATCCTCTGTACTTTTTGCCTTTGAATCCCTCAGCCTAATCAGCTGATAATCATCCACACCTGATGACTTTATGGATAGATTTTGGACTGTCCTTTGCTTTGTCCGCCATATCATTTTCAGAGTTCTGTGTCTCCCCTGTTCCTCCATTCTTATCCTGCCTTTTCTTCTTCCTCTCTCTTATACTTTATGCCGCAGGCTGACAGGGGTTCAGCCCTTATCATTATCACAGCAGATTGCGGGGTGACCTCGGCTTTAGGCATCTTAGAATGAACCAGTCCTCCGTCTTTCCCAACATTCTTTCTGTATATGAGGCAAATCTCATTGTAATATTCACCGTACCTCTCACCACACCGCCATGGTTCCTAGCTACTGAACCTCATTTCCCTGAATATACTACCTGAGAAACTGTTGATTTTCTACATAGTTTCCACGACCATATCACCTCTTTGAATCTGATCTCATAACCTATGCCACATATAATCCATCATCAAGTGATCACCTTTTCCAGTGGGTTTATCACATATGATTACCCTCAATACCTGTTATTAGGATGGCAAAAATCTTTTCTTCGTCTGCCTTCACTTTCCATCGTTACTATCATGTACCCCGCTGGACAGGACAGGTGAGATGTTATCTCATTAATAACCTTTGTTTCCAAGATTCCAACGATAACAAGTGTGTTTGCCTTAATACGTTCCATAGATTCCAGCCCCTTACCATCTACTACTAATCCGTCAGTATTTAGACACTTTACTTTGTCCAGTTTTGCCATCATTCCTGACGCCTACGTATTAATGGCAGGGAAGCCCCGTCCTCTTGCCTCATTTCGTGTTACCCTTTTTATCTTTTCTTTTTCGCTTCTGACAACATTCTTGACTCCTCTCCCTGTGTGCCCTTGGTTTATCACGTCTGGTCTATAACCGGCTGAATCCTTAGCTTGCCTCAGCACCTCCTTGCTACACGACCCAAAGAAATCATCATGATGATTGGTTATCCTCATACCTCACCATCATAACCACAAACTCTTCTGTTTCTTTATTAAAGAAATCAAGTCTGGAGATTCTACAACCACAAGTCATCTTTCAACGTGCAAGTCCTCTTTGTATGGTGTTCGATCTTCATTCAATCCAAAAATGATCAAAAGTTTGCTTTGATTAACCTCCCACTTTACCATCAAGTGCATTACAATCGATACGTCAACCTCTATCTCTGGCTTTCTCTATAATCTCCATTTCTGCCAAATGCTCTGCATTTGTCTAAGCATTCAATCTTTCCGAACCATAAACTTTAGTGATTGTTCCATCTCTAACAATTCATCAGCATATCCTGCGCACCTCTGTATGATGTCCCCAGGTTCGTGTCCCACTGCTCTGGGTCTGTTGCCCAGACACAGACTCTGCTCCTGGTCTCCCTCCCCGTCTGCTATGATCAGTAATTTCTATATCCCTTGTTATAGGGTTTTCCTCTAGTTTGGCAGCCGGCAAGACATCTAGAATGGCCCCCTACTGACCTTTCCAGTTATTTACATTTCATACCTTTCATCCTTTGGCTATGTAACCTCTCATGCTCGTCATCTTATGCAAATCTGTGTCTATTACTGTCATTTTCATTCCATGAGATCCTTTTTCATCTCATAACACCATTATTACTTTTCAATCAACTCGTCAGTTTTTTTCTTTACCTTCCTATTCAGATAGCATCTACAAACCTTTCTCCTCTGCTTATTCATCCTCTACTTCTCACCTCTGTTTTTCGCTGTAGGTCTAGTCATAATTCACTGCTCTTGATACTTTCCAGTGTTTAAGACAGGAAAACTCTAAGCTACTTAGATGTGTGTGTGTGTGTGTGTGTGTGTGTGGAAGTCTTTCTACACATATGACTATACCTAACGTACTATCGTCAACAACTCACCGTCTGCTTGCCGCACAACTCCGTTTCCCACTGTGTAAAAATCAACTTTCCCTTTAAAGAAATGTCCTTTGGTTCACCTGCCAATTCGTCTTAACGTAAGTGGGAAGTTGTAGGCGGAATCAATATAATGGTTCGTCCAAGACACTAACATGACCCTGTTATTGACAGTGGCAACACGAGAGCATCCTATGAGGCGAGGACACTAATCTCGTGAACCTGTCGCAAAAGGTGAAGCCTTCATAAGGAAAAAAAAAGGTTGTTCTGCATTTTCTCTGTAGCTGCTCACCCCATGACCAGGTCAGCGGAGCCACCGGTATATAAAGCGGGCGCGAGCCTAACCCAACACCAGTCTTCTTAGTACTCCAATAACAATCAACATGACCCACAAGGTAAGTTCTTGCCACTGCTCACAACACTCCATAAACCACAAATCTAATTTGACTGCGAAGTTTATGCCTGTAAACTTTTTTTTACAGGTGTTCTTGGTCGCCCTTGCAGTCACCGTCTCAGCCGAAGTTGTCCCCACCTACAGCACTCCACAACATCCTTACGAGCCAACAAAACACACCTACCACGATCCTGATCATGTAAGTCCACAGACCTGGCTCTCCCATGTAGACTCGTCAACATGGGCGAAATCTACACCTAATATTACTACATCTGTTCTCCAGTCTCTCGCTTTAGCGTTATCTTTCTCGTATATTCCGTGACCTACGTCTGCCCGACTGTTTATTTATAAACATGTATGTTCAAAGCTTCAATCTTCAACCAATGATTTGATTTCAACCTTTTATGGGTTGTCCTTATTGGTGTAACGACTACTCACTTCCTAGATGCTCAACTCAGGTTTGAAGAAACCACTAACTCTTTCATCTATCTATCTGTGACTCCTGTGTGTTTCCTTCTCATTAGCTCTGTCTCAACGTACTGTATATTGGGGCAACAGATGAAACTGACCACTTCATCCATACTCACCTCACCTTCACATGCGGAACAGAATCTCTTATACATATGTATGCGTGCACGTCCATCGGTGGCAGGATATTTTTGTCGATGGAAAAAACTTTTACCCACCGATCGTGCCATGGACATGAACTACATTAAAGTCCCCAATCGCGACATGCCAGACACAATCTATGTACGAGAATATTAGATAATGTGATATCTGTCTATATATTATGCAAGTAGTGTTGAGTGACGTTCCTATCTTCCAGGATGATCCAAACTACTCCTTCCAATGGAAAGTGGACGACCAATACACCGGCAACTACTACGGCCACGAGGAAACCCGTGACGGATACGATACTGAAGGATCTTATTTCGTCAGACTTTCCGACGGTCGTCTCAAGACGGTTAACTACGAAGTACACGGCGACTCCGGCTTCCTGGCTGACGTCAACTACGAGGGCGAAGCCCATTACCCTACCTACCCTCACGAACCCACCTACAGACCACCCCACGGCTATCCTTAGTTTAACATACTCAAACAATTATGTTACAATTTTATATTAATAGAGATGCATTTCTTCTCATATGTTATTGTAGGCAAATAATAAATAATCTTATACAGAATCTCGTGTATTTCTTGTAATCATAATCTTGAATTTCAATATTAGAACGACTATAATTGAAAAAGATGTATCGTCCCTTTGTGTGTTAATCCTTATACATGTGTACTTCTGCTGGTTAATCCTTACACATGTTTATTTCAAATGGTTAATCCTTGCACATGAATACTTCTGCTGATTTAAAGTTTTTCCTTACCAAACATTGGGTGGTACTTTTTAAGTAAATATTCTATCACAAAATAATTACTTTCATACTTTGTACTTAATCATATGCAAATGCAAGATTTGCTCTCAAGAATCCGCATCACGCCTGCGCATATTCCTCTAACTACATGATGTTATATTATTACATTTTCCATATACAAATATATTAATCTTTCATCCACGCGTGCACAAATCTCATCTAACTTTTTGAAATACACTAACGAAATATGGCCCATATCCTGGTAGGCAGTGCCTTTGCAAGGAGAGGAAAATTGATAAGTTGTCACTATTAAAACCAACTAGAACGAAGAGTTTCATCATCTTCCCTTTTACTTTTTTGTCGTTGTTAATGTACGGTTTATTATATCCAAGCCAAAGGATTCTTGAAGATCCTCATATTGTTTGGATGGCATTGAGTCCTCCTACGTCAGCCGTACTCTCATTTCGGTTTGCCACGATGACGCGAGATAGCTATTCTAATCATGGATTCCCAGTAAGTAGTGGGTGGTGCAGGAAAAGCTAACTACTGTGCAAGGTAAACTAAGTAAGATACAAAATTTAGATAGTGACAGAAGTTGTTAATTTGAAGAAAGATGTTTATGGGTACACTAAGAAGACAGTAGATCAGTGCCCATAGCAAAGGTCGAAGTAAGTGGTGAGGTTGCATGGGTCAGGTATACCATACCCTACCTTACTCAGAACCCCCCACCCACACACACACACAACCACCACCACCACCCCAACCAGCCGTTATCCTGAAGCTGGATTTTAACCCTGGACTAATGCAGCTTGGGACCTACCATTTCCTATCAATCTAGGCACGGTCTACTTCGTGACAAATTACTTGTGAAGATCCTTCTGAAAGAGCTCAGCACATGAGAACGTGTTCATCAAGAGGGCTGTGCTGCGGTGGTGAGCTGACTGCAGATCTGCTGCCGTGGACAGTGTGGGAAAGGATGCTCGCTGCTGTTTCCTGTACTTCCATGGATCTCCTCATTCTACAGTGTTGACAATCAAAACGTTTAGGTAAATAGTGTACTATCCTTCATTAGTGTCTTTAGTGTGTCTTTGACATCAATTCTTCTTTTGTTTCTTGTGATTTTGTGCACAGTGTTTATAAGGCATATTCTCTCTGAGAACTAACTTTACGTATTACTGCACCCTAGTAGGCACTTCAAATGATATTGAATTATATGACATATGACAGAATTTCTCAGAGAATTAGGAGTGGAGCAAACACCCTACAAAAGGGACAACACAATTTTGCACAGCCATGGATGGCAGCTGATGAGGCAAGACACTCGTAGTCGACTGGTAGCGAAGACTGCGACTACAGGGAACATTATAGTAGCCTTTCAGGAGACATTCCACCAATACATTGTAAGAAAGTTTAATTACAATTTTAACTTATTATGGAAATCGTTACCTGGAAGCCATTCTATTACCTTCTAGTGAAAGAGGACAGGTAACTCAGGCTCTGTTACAGATGATTTCTGGAAATGGTGTGTCCAAGGAGATTGTTACCGAACTTGGATCCCACTTTATATCCATTATGATGGAGAAGGTAGGAATACTGCTCTTGATCAAGTACTAGCCAACTATGTTGTATTACGCTGTAGAAAAATGGTCTTTTCAAAAGGCACAAAAGTACAGTAGAAAGTCTGTGGTATTCGGTTTTCACATATATTACCATAACTAAAACACAAACACATCCATAGATTCCGGCTGCTAAACAACATAATTAATAAGTTCACACATTACCTCCCATATTTTCACAGGGTAACACATTTTCTGAACCTTTCATAAGAGGAGAGAGGTTATAATAATAATGCTCTACTTTTTCTTATGTAACTGCTCACCCCACGAACAGAAGGTCAGTGAAGCCACCAGTATATAAAGCGGACAGGAGTCTCAATCAGCATCACCTCACTCTTCTCCACCAACCGACAACATGTCCTACAAGGTAGGTTCTTAACATTTTATGAAAACATTTCTGTGGTCTATAATGGTACATAACAAGTCTCCATAAACAACTAAACATAACCTGACTGCGAAATACATTCTAGTTCAATTATTTGCAGATATTCCTCACAGCCGCCCTTCTGGTCGTCGCATCAGCCGAAATTATTCCAACCTACAGTCATCCACATGTTCCCTATGAGCCACCAAAACACTCCTACCACGATAATGATTATGTAAGTCTACCGGCACACCTCGTCTTCTCATCTATTTAGTGTACTTTCTCCTGTATTTTGCCTTAGTCTTACCTACGTCCAACAATTAATACATAAGTACATATGTTTCTAACTTCAATATTCAGTCACCAACTTAATTTCCAATAATCAGGCATTCTTCTCAGAATTGTAGACATTACCATCTTCGTAGATCTTAATCACACCTCCGAAAACCTAACTGACTCCTTCATCTATTCAAACGTTACTCCTGTATTTTCCCTAATCATTAACTTTGCCTCATCAAATTGTATGATGGGACAGCACATGAAACTGACCACTTCATTCATACTCGCCTCACCTTCACATGCGGATCAGAATCTCTTATATATGTGTATGTGTGCACGTCCATCGGAGGTGGAAGATTTATATCGACCAAAAACATTACCTACCATTACCCTTTGAAACTGCTTCTACCACAAACAGGAACCATATTTGTTTTACAGACAAGTAATACATTCTCTCCATAATGACAGACCAAACACAATTTTTGTCAGTGATTTCTGTCTATATATTATGCAAGTAGTGTTAAGTGACGTTCCTATCCTCCAGGATGATCCAAACTACTCCTTCCAATGGAAAGTGGACGACCAATACACCGGCAACTACTACGGCCACGAGGAAACCCGTGACGGATACGATACTGAAGGATCTTATTTCGTCAGACTTTCCGACGGTCGTCTCAAGACGGTTAACTACGAAGTACACGGCGACTCCGGCTTCCTGGCTGACGTCAACTACGAGGGCGAAGCCCATTACCCTACCTACCCTCACGAACCCACCTACAGACCACCCCACGGCTATCCTTAGTTTAACATACTCAAACAATTATGTTACAATTTTATATTAATAGAGATGCATTTCTTCTCATATGTTATTGTAGGCAAATAATAAATAATCTTATACAGAATCTCGTGTATTTCTTGTAATCATAATCTCGAATTTCAATATTAGAACGACTATAACTGAAAAGATGTATCTTCCCTTTGTGTGTTAATCCTTATACATGTGTACTACTGCTGGTTAATCCTTACACATGTTTATTTCAATTGGTTACTCCTTGCACATGAATACTTCTGCTGATTTAAAGTTTTTCCTTACCAAACATTGGTTGGTACTTCTTAAGTAAATATTCTATCACAAAATGATTACTTTCATACTTTGTACTTAATCATATGCAAAGGTCCAAGCCTTGCTCTCAAGAATCCGCATCACGCCTGCGCATATTTCTCTAACAACATGATGTTATATTATTACATTTTCCATATACAAATCTATTAATCTTTCATCCACGTGTGCACATTTCTCATCTAACTCTGTGAAATACACTAAGGAAATATGGCATATATCCTGTTAGGCAGTGCCTTCGTACATAGAATAAAATTGATAAGTTGTCACTTTTAAAACCAAATAGAACGAAGAGTTTCATTTATTTTTCTTATTTCTACTTTTTTTTTCGTTGTTATTATTGTACGGATTTTCATATCCAAGACAAAGGATGCTTGAAGAACCACACAGTGTTCAGATGGCACAGAGTCCTGCTACGTCAGCCGTACTCTCATTTTGGATTGCCATGAGGACATGAAGCAGCTAACTGAAGTGAAGCAGCCGTTATCCTGAAGCTGGATTTTAACCCTGGACTAATGCAGCTTGGGACCCATCATTTCCTATCAATCTAGGCATGGTCTACTTCGTTACTAATTCCTTGTGAAGATCCTTCTGAAGGAGCTCAGCACATGAGGACGTGTTGATCAAGAGGGCTGTGCTGCGGTGGTGGTGAAATCCGGCAAGATGGCAGGTTTGGATGATATTGCAGGGAAATCTATTAAGAAAGGGGGTGACTGTGTTGTTGATTGGTTGGTAAGGATATTCAGTGTATTTATGGATCATGGTAAAGTGCCTGAGGATTGGCGGAATGCATTGCAGATCTCCTGGCGTGGCGAGTGTGGGAAAGGATGCCCGCTGCTGTCTCCTGTACCTCCAAGGACCTCATCATTCTACAGTGCTGGCAATTAAGGCGTGTTAGGTAATGTATTACTAGTCTCCAGCAGACACCTCAGGGAGATAGTTACGAAGATAGCCCATTAATGTGTTTTTGCGAGACAAATGAGTGTAGCAAAAACCTTATGGAAGAAACAGCCATGTTGGCACAGGATGCTGTGAGTCATTGCCAAACTTGTGGTACCGGAGAACCGTGACTAGAAGCATGGGTTAGTGTCCTTTTAGAAGAGATGCCAATAATACATTGAGAGAAAGTTTAGTCACATTATTATATTGTCTAGTTGCCTGAAAGCCGTTGTATTACCTTATCCTATAACAGAATACGTAATTAAGGGCTTAATGAAGATGATTTCCAAAATGGTGTTCGTTGATGCCAGTTTACGCCTTTGATGATGAAGGAAGTTAGAAGACTGCTCTCGATCCAGTACACGCCGATGATGTCGTGCCATGAAATGGAAATTTATGAAGAGGTGAAACAATACAGTGAAGGATGTGTGGCATTCTGTCTGCACACATGTGACTATTACTAATGTACATTCGTTGAATACTCAGCATGCTCAAAACACAGCTCTGCAGGCTTAAAATAATACAAAATGAAGTTGTGATAATCATTCAGAAATGATGCTTACCAAATATTACAAGATAGAGTCACACTTTTCATCCATAGTGTTCCACCTCCGAGACTTCAAACGTATCATAAATTTGTTTAATGAAAATGATTCTTTTGATATCTATCTTGATACGTAATACAATCATTGTTGTTCAACTGTTGGAACCTACAATTACCATGCAAACTGCCAAATTATTCATTGAATTTCCCAAACCATGTTTACCCTTTTCTCACTCTGTAACCTGTAATGTATTTCAGTTACTGAGGACACCCAGTCCCTGGACCTTTTGAGCGCTCTGTATCCTCTTTTCTGCCACTGCCGATAGAATGGGTAGGAGTGAACGATAAAATTGCCGCTCTTGCCACAAAAAAAGATTTAAAAAAGAATCAATCTGCTTTGTTGCTTAGAAGACTCTCCTTAGGACAATTTTTTGGCTCCCCGAAGGTGAAGACCTCGTCTGGGATTAGCAATAACCTGTAGTAGTAGTTAATACTCATACTCACAGACAGACAGACGCAGAGAAACCGGCTGCTTAGCGAGAAAACTAACGTAGGTTGTCCGGGAGAATATTTGGCGGACGCATCCCGTGATCTGGGGGGGACACGTCGTACCCCCTGAACCGTCGTAAAAGGTGAGGGGTTGGTAAAAAGGATGATTAGCATTATCTCATTAAACTACTGACCTCCATGACCAGAAGGTCAGCGGAATCACCAGTATATAACGCAGGCGTGAGTTTCGCTCAGCACCAGACTCAGTGGTCACGAGTAACAGACAGCATGTCCCACAAGGTAAGCCCTTGGGATAATGGGAAGATATGCTATTCTGATAACCCATATGGCTGCTAACGTGACAAGCAAGACTCCACATAAAAGTAGGTTTTCTATGACTGCAAAATTCATTCCAGTTAAATTGTTTACAGAGCTTCTTCTTGGTCACCCTTGTGGTCGTCGCCTCAGCCGAAGTTGTCCCCACCTACAGCACTCCACATCCTCCGTACGCGCCTCCACAACCCTCCTACCACGACCCTGATCATGTAAGTCTACCGCCAGACCTGGCCCTCTCATCTAGATATGTCGCCTGCATTTCCCATTATATCTTAAGTATACAGTCACCAACTTACTTCAGTTACTTAGTGATTGTACTCAGAACTGCAGAGATTACAGACTTCGTACATCTTTATCTCGAGTATAAAGAGACATCTAACCCATTCATCTATGCACGCGTGGCTCCTGTGTTTTTCCTAATCATTAACTTTGTCTCATTATTTTGGATACTGGGACAACAGGTGAGACTGACCACTTCATCCATCCTCACTTCACCTTCACCTACGGAATATGGACGTGTGCACGTCCATCGGAGGCGGGGTATTAATGTCGCCCAAATATATCCACCGGGGAACTTGGAATGTGGCGATGCCATAGTGTCCAGCACATTGTTCCTTCTCACGACTCCCTAGACACAAGCTAAGTTCGAAGATGTTAGACCTTCTACGCTTTGTATTTACCTATTATGAATTCTATCTTACTTTCCTGTTTCCTAGGGTCGTCCAAGTTACTCCTTTCAATGGAAGGTGGACGACACGTACTCTGGCAACCACTACGGCCACGAGGAAACTCGTGAAGGATACGACACGGACGGATCCTATTACGTGGCTCTTCCCGACGGTCGTATCCAAGAGGTTCAGTACTATGTGAACGGCGACTCCGGCTTCGTGGCAGATGTCCAGTTCTACGATGACGCTCATTACGGCCCCGTCCATCCTCCCGACCCCACCTACAAACCAGAACCCACGTTCAAAACAGACCCTACCCACAAGCCTGATCCCGTTTATAGCACTCCTCCCACTTACGAGCTAACCCCTACCTACAAGCCGGTATCCGTTCCCAAGCCAGCTCCCACCTACAGGCTCCCTACCACCTACAGGTCTCCTATCACCTACAGTCCCACTACCACCTACAGACCCCCTCCCATTTACAAGCAACCCACAACATACAAACCAGACACCAACCTCAAGTTACCTTCCACCTATAAACCCCCTACAACCCACAAGCCTGATGCCACTTACCAGGCCCCTATCTCCTACAGGCACCCTGACATCTACAAGCCCCCCATCACCTACAAACACCCTGCCACCCACAGGTCCCCTGCCACATACAAGCCAGCTTCCACCTACAAGCCAAGCACAGCCTACAAGCCTCCTACCATATACAACCACCCTACAGAATACAAGCCCTCTACAGCCTACGAGACTCCTGTCACCTACAAGCCCCCTACCACAAACACGTCAGCTTCCATCTATAAGCCAACAACAACCTACAAGCCTCCTACCATATACAGCCACCCTACAACATACAAACCTTCTACAGCCTACAATCCCCGTGTATCCTACAAGCCCCCTAACACAAACAAGCCCCCTAGAATATACAAACCCTCTACAGCATACAATCCTCCTACAACATACAAGCCTCCCACAACAGACAGTCCTCCTACAACTTACAAACATCTCGCAGCCTACAAGCCCCCTAACACATACAAGC
>JAUUDZ010267309.1:6817-16894 GCA_032361705.1 Panulirus versicolor | reverse complement strand
CATCCATTCCTGACTCCAACCTGTGCCCCACAGGAAACAGCACAAATGCATGAAGGAAAAGAAAAAAGATAATGCATGCATTCTCTTCATTTCCCCTTCACTTGATTACTGCCTCCTGGGTCAGTGAGGTAGCATCAAGAAACAGATGAAGGAAGGTGACATCCACTCACATCCATACATGAGCTGTAATGCACTGAAACCACGGTTCCCTATCTACAGCCAGGCCCCACAGACCATTCCCTGGTTTACCCTTGACACTTGATATGCATAGGTTCAGTCCATTGACTGTACGTTGACCTTGGTATATCACATCGTTCTAGTTCACTTTATTCCATGTATACCATTATGTGTATATATATATATATATATATATATATATATATATGATGTCAATGAGATGGCTTAGATTAGGGCCTCAGTTGCCTGTGCCGTTATAGCTAACATAAGTAGATAAGTTATTTTTTCTAGACCTAGCCTTCCTGATATGAGATTTTATTTTGTTACAGCACAATTTCTGATGGTTGATATGATGCTTTGGTAGTTTAAGATGAGATTAGTACTAACTTTATATTAGGTACTTAGCACTGGTGCAGTATTTGAAATTATGTTGAGACAACATGAGATACCCTCTTTTGTTATCTCAGGTTTGTAACTATGCATGCTTGTTCAAAGTCATATGTTTACAAGTACACAGCCTACGTGTTATTTGCTGTTATGAATCTGGCCTGAGATTTTTATGATATTACATGGTACTAGTTTAAATCCCTAATTTACATTGCTTTGTGTTTGGATGTTTGATGGGCCTCTGAAGCAGCCCTCTGTAATCACTCCTTAGTTATATATGCATTCATATATGCTCATTTTTTCTCATAGCTATATGAAAAAGTGTCATTCTTTTGAAAGGTGTGGGAACAGAAAAATATCTTTCGAGATGTGTCATCATGAAAAAAAATTATTAGTTTATTTTTGTCTTGACTTGGTTCTCATAGCTATATGAAAAAGTGTCATTCTTTTGAATGGTGTGGGAACAGAAAAATATCTTTTGAGATGTGTCATCATGAAAAAGAATCACCTTAACAACATTATTAGTTTATTTTTGTCTTGACTTGGTTGACCTGGTCACCTTATATGTATACTAAATACTCAATGTTTTTTGTGTACTTGGACTACTCCATTGCTTTGATAAATGTGTGTTTTTATTGAATGTTTATTTCATTTCATAGTTTTGCACATACTGGAGCTTGGAGATTTTTTTTTTTTTTGTGATGACACAACTCTGAGATAATTCTTACATACTTCTCTAAAGTTGTGTAATATAAACTTTTTTTCTTCTTTTTTACTGATGTGATCTGTAGATGTGAAACCATTTCTTTATCTGTTCATAATGCTACCTGGAAATGGCAAACAAGAATTGAAAACTAGATTGGAAAGATTAGCATTTTATGTATTGTCCAACTTTTGGAAAGTGATCATTGATTTATTCTTGCTTGTGGAGATGGGTTTTTATGGTTTTGTCATGAGAAAGTCTTAAATTAATTAAATGAGGACAAATTAAATGTCACTCCTTTCTATGATTGAATTTTTGGCTTTGTCAGTGTTTCTCATTCTCATGTGAACTTGTAGTGCAGTCTTATGCTAGCAGCATCTAATCTTGTTATGCAGTAGTTAAGAAAAATTAGTCAGTATATTTGTTGTATTTGCTGATAAACTTAAGTATTATTGTTCCTTCTCATCTTTTTTGTTTCCAGGTTGTGCACTTGATCCAAGATGCTGTTTTTTTGGAATCAAAATCCTTTAAAAGATTATGTATTGAATGACAATTTCCAGTGTTGTTTTCACATCTTGGACAAAGTGGTGAATGTAGTTGCTTTTGCAGTTGCTCTCCACAGGATATTTTATCACAGTCTTTGGGACATTGGACACCATGATTAGCAGTCTTTAGCTGTGTTACATTTCTTCTATTTCTGGTGTGAAAAACCTGACACAGTAGTGACTCCATGACCAGGGTACTGTACATTCCCTCATCTCGACATGAGAGACTTGACAGTCCAATGATAAAGTGAGAGACCTTACACAATATCAGCAAACTAAAAAGAACACATTTCCTGAATTCTCATGTGGAAAACCAGGCACAGTACTAAGGGATACTAATAAAAATATGTTTCCTGATATCTTGTGTGAGATACTTGGCTTAGTTTAGGGGGACTGTATGTCCTGTCTTTTATAGACTTATACAAGGATTATTGTATCAGTCGGTTTGCTTTTTGATCGAATAATTTACAGACCACCACTGTGCTCTATTCTGGTATCCATTAATTTGACTTAATGAAGACCACCAACTGGAAATATCATGGATATATATAGTATTGATATAAATTTGTACCCAGTGATCAATGTAGACTATAGTTCAACCCAAACAACTGATCAAGTAAATTGTGATTATTCTGTGATTCTTAGGAGTAGAACATCTAATACTGACTACTCTTGTAAACTCTTTAAGAATTTAAGATTTGATTGTTTATTCTCATGGATAAGACAGATTCTGAATGCGTATTACCTCCTGTTAATTTCAGATTGTAACACCCCTCAGGATCGAGTCTAACATGACATAATCATCACCCAGAATATCCTGAGGCAACATGACCAGAAAGTACTAAGAATTTTCAAATTTAAAAAAAAAAAATTAGATAAAGGGTTTCCACATATCTAAAGACTAAACAGAATGGTGCTTAATTTGGGCTTATTGGTGACCTAACAGAGGCTTCTTTGGTATATCTGGGATAGGAAATGAGTCAATAAATTGTTGCACATGCTAGTTTTAACGTAAAGAAAATCATTTTACATGATGGTGGTGGTTTACTTGCATATTATTGGTCACAACATAAAAACCACTAAGTGACAAATACAACTTACTATTTTGAAATTTCTAGGAGCTGTATTATCATAGATTTTGTTTTATAAAAATTTAATCAGATAATTTTTTTATTATTTAAAGTACAGCTTTACATCTGTGTAGTTAAGGAAATATTGTTAAAAAATTAAATGAGTTGTCCAATAGAGATGTGCATTCACAACACTGATCCCATTGTTCCTTTGGTTAAGATGATATTGCATTGATAATGAACATACAAGTAAAGTAATACATCATTGCAGTGATTTAAAAATACAGCAGTGCAATAATAGATACCAGCACTACAATAATATTGAAGCACATGCATTTACAGTCTCCCCTTTGAAATATGAAGCGGTTCTTGTTGATTAGTGACTCCGAGCTAATGGACACTAACCAAATTTGGTGCATTTTCTCGGTGCTGGCGAGGGATACATGACACCATCACTGTAAAATATACCTGTTAACACTGTTTTCAGTATAGTTCCAAATTTTTGTGGTTTTGGAGACCCAGCATCATTACTAACATACTTTAGCCAAGGTTTATTTCTCCTCTAGTGTGGGAGATGGGATCATTAACACCAGCCAGGGTACAGTACCAACATTCCACTGGAGTAGGCTCAACATCTTGATAACCTGCCTGCTCAGCATCACATATTTTAGTGCTGGGGACTTTATGCTGACTTTGCCAAATTTGCCTTTGATTTTTTAATGTTGATTGGGCAACAGAGTATTAGTTTGGACAGAGTAGTTGACAGTTTGAATTATTTTCACTTTATTGCATGAATAGATGGAAAGTTCTTTGTATTAGCTCATTTTTTTCAGATGTGCATTTTAGTGTTGATTAATGATTCTATTGGCTTGGCAAGTTGCTTGTAGCATTTTTATAATTAGATTAGAAAAGAAATGGAAAGTAGCACTTGTAGAGTTTGAGGTTTTTTAATGTAACTTTTTCATGTATTTAATAATAATGTCAGTTTATGGAATTTTGATTATTATGCACTGCAGTAGAAGTAATTTTCTGTCTCAGTTTCTAAATACACTTTAGAAATGGAATGGTTATTGGTAGTTAATCCAGGTGTACTAGCTCTGAGGTTTTTATATAAAGAGGTCGTATATAGTACAGCTTTTTAATATTAAAAACAATTTGAGAAAGCATTGGAAAAGTTGAAGGAACAATGCAGATAATTTGATTATCAAAATATATCTTTTGGAATTGTGTTGGCATTTCCAGCTGCTTTGTCATGAGATGAATTCCATCATGCAGCTGGATTTTTCTTTGCGGTGGTTGGATTCAATTCTGCTGTCAACACTTGTTTGTGTTTACATGATGTAGCAGATTTGCTTATGTTACTGCAATATTCTTTTCATTTCAAAGATCCCCTACATTTAAGAAGAATCACAATATGTGTGAAGGGTTCAGATGTTCCACTGTTCAAGTTGTGAAAAAATGTGGTTCAGATCAGGTTCCTTGAGGCTTCCAGATCATTTACATTTAAATGTGTATTGAAGTGATGACATGAACCCTCATTTTCCTTTTAGCAGGGAAAATGTAATTTTATCATAATCCATTTTGGATTGTAAACATGATACCAATGATTACTCTGACTTCACTGACCTTGACATGAGTGCCATCACCTAAATTACAAAGATTGGTAAACCTACTGAGAATGGAATTACATTGACAAACGTTTCCTGGAGGTGTGGAGAAAACTGTATTTGTAGCAGTATAGGAATTCAGCTTAATGCAACAGAAGTGTTAAGTTATGGGATGATACTTTGCCATATTTCTGCATATAAAAAAGCAGAACAAAGTGTAGTATGTCTGCTGAGAAGTGGGTTGCAGACAAAATGAATATTCTCACAAATCCCTTTGTTATTTATGGTATTGCATGTCTTTCATTAGTATATAGAGATGGTACTTCAAAGGATAAGTACTAGTTGAAGAAGAATATGGTAAGTAACACACCAGTAGTATTTAACTCTGCCTTTGCACTCGGTTTATATTATCATCAACTTAATGCCCCATGTTGCAATTATTGATGAAATACATTTGGATTATCATTTTTGAGCCAATTTTGTATGTTTTGGTGAAAGGATTCTCCTTCCTGCAATCGTCACTGGGCAGCTGTGAATTTTAACTTAGTTATGAGTGCTTTAATGTTGTTTGTTTTTGTTTCATTCAATCTTTGGCCCCGCAATAGCTTGGTGATTTTTGCCACCTACTGTAGTGTCAGAGTTGTATGTAGCTTCACTATAAATCAGTGATATTTATGTATTGTATAAGTAGAGATATGAATTCTATTTTGTTGGTTTATGTAATAATAGTACTTTTTTTGCATTATCAGCTGTGTCTTAAAATTTTAAGAATGTAGTTTTTCACAAATGCACCAGAACTGATAATTTGCAGTGCTAAGAAATGGAAACATAGGATCACCAGATTGTGTTCACACTTCATGACTAGGCGGAGGTGTGTGTTCCCTCTTAATGGTAAACACAGAGCTGGTCTCTGTTATGAGTCCCAAATTTGCCATCAGTTCTGTCTTGAGTGCTACCACGTATGGTGGAACAGTCACATACCAGGTAGGTACGTGTACCTTCCAGTGAGCTGTAATTCTGAAGTAAAATTGGCCTAAGAATACCTGTACTTTGAGAGGTGTTGCAGTTGTGAAAACAAACTCATATTAGAACTAAAAGCAGTTGTGAAAACAAACTCATATAAGGTAGAACTAAAAGATTTCATACCCCAATTTTTTTGCATAGGTATGTGACTATCATTAGCAACAAACTTCAGGTGAAAATTACCTATTTGGGTGCATGGAATTTAGGCACATCATTACCATAATGCATTTAGTATTTGTTGCACCATAGCAGTTTTTCTTTATTGATATTAGTCCTGTATATTCAATCAATTAAGTCTTCCGTACACATTATAAACAAAATAAATTAATAGGCTGCCACTGGTGCATGTAATTATTCAAAGTAAATATTCCTCCCTCATTAATCTTTTCAGTATGTGTGTGTATCTCTACAGGATGTGTAGTGAACAGTCTCACCAGTTATTATTGTTTAATGTTAAGAACTTAATATACTAAGCATGGAAAGATTCTAGTCTTTTTAGATGACTTGCAGCATCTGTAATTAAACTAATGCATTTCTTTTGTAACCCTTAAAACTGTATGTACTGAATTTGGGGCAGTTTGATATTCTCATGTTTCCACATTTATATGATACTTGAGTTTTTGAAGGAAATATTTTTATACAATATTAAGTGCCTTGTGCAAGTCAGATGCAATGAATTATCAGCCTAGCTTGTTTTCTTATAAAGTGGGATGCTGATGAAATAAATGCCTTGCTGTTCATGGTTGTTTGATTTAAGCGTATTACAGTTGAATGAAGTGAAGATTCCATTGGGAAAAAGTATTATGTGAAATGCTTAGTGAAGGTATAGAACATTGGAATGTGATATATGAAGGTGTTTTGTAATGTTAATGTGAAAAATGAAATAGCCAGAGATGGAAAGATATGGTATGGTGAACTGGATGTTTTAAATGAAATCTAGAAGCTGAAGCTAGGAAAATATTAACTGAATGGAAATGAAACCATGCGATGATGATAGTAGTGAGGTATCTACTTTAGGTCACGATGCAATTGCATAGATTCATGGATGGGAGGAGGTAAGGACAAAAGTGCTACTGGAATTTACCTCCATGTGGCTGTGTCATGAATGGAAAGTCACATTCAGCAAGCCTGGATCATCAGTAAAGGACAAAAATAAGTACATTATCTTCAGGGAAACTCTCACTCCAAAGGAGTTCATCCTCCCCTTGCTATTGGGTTAATGATTTTAGTGCTGCTGCAAGAGCCCCCTAAATGGGGATACATAATTGTATATTAGTATGTCAGGAGTGTGGAATGTTGATAAAGTTTAGATGGATGGAAAGTTGTACTGGTGTAATTTTTTAATGAGACAAAGCCAATTGGAATAGCATCATTTATCCTACAGGACCCGAGAAGTGTTGATAAGGATGGTCATACGGAAACTTTTAACTTCAAAAGCCCAGTGCCTCTTTTAGACAATCACTCAGGCCCCATTGCCAGTGGCCACTTTTCTGAACAACCAACATTTAGGCTTATAGCCAAGCACTGGAGCATCCAAGGCTATTCAAGATCTCTTAAATCCAGTTTAAATATTTTAATCTTTGAAATTCATTTTAACTCACAAATGACCAATTCCAGTTTTGATAAACCAAGAAGGGAAGAACGAAGAAAGGTATAGAAGAGAAAATTGCCTAAATGTGTTTGTCTGAGAGCTCGAGCTTGACCTTTGCAGCATTGTTAAACCTACCGGGAAAAGGAAAATCCCACTGCCTCAGCTCAAAATCAAGGTTGGTGTTAAGTCTCTAGTGTGGTCCTTGAGTTTGAACCTACATAACGTGGTTTTGGACAAACCTTGTTTTGGCTCATCAGATACTTGGTAAAACTCTACAACCTCAAATCCCAATACCAAGATCAGCTTTTCTGACATTGAAAACAAACAGCTGAAGATGATGCAGTCATTGTTTTCTGCTTGATCCATGTAAGGGCTTGGCATCCAGGTATCATAGGAGCATCTGTACAGAACTGCACCTGTAGCTGAGGAGCCCCACCTCATGCACACAATAGGTAACTTGGCCCAGATCATCCAAAAGGGTTTAGGAAAAATTGTTTCTTTGATGCAGTTTTTGCCTCCCAAATGTTAGACCTGAATAAAATTTTTGAAATTCTTGAATAATGTCCAAAAAGATTGAATAGTAATTGTATTAATTTACAGGACTGTCTCCTGAATAAGTGTGTAAGATTAAGATTACAAACATGTTCAGGTACAGTACATTATAGTATTCACTTAGCACTTGAGATCTCGGTAATACTTTTATTGTGACGTGTTACATCAAAACTGAACCATGCAGTCTTTAAAGCTTTGGTTTGCAGCCAAATATGCACAAGAATAGGCATTACTGGACTCTACCTGCATTAGGTTATTCCTGAGAGGAAAGCTACATTGATGTTTTCTGTGCTAGCAAGGTAGTGTCAGGAACATTAGAAAGGACACAGTTGATCACATCCATTCTCTGTCTGTCATGTAATGCACTGAAAACTCAGCTCCCTATCCATAACCAGGCTCTACAGACCTTTCCTTTTCCTTGGTTTCCCCCAATTGCTCCACATGCCTTGGATCAGTCTATTGACATGTTCACCCTCGTATACCATATTGTTCCAGTTCACACTATCCCATGCACACCTTTCAACCTAAGGCAATGGGAGAAGACTCCATTTTGTGCTTATTGTGGGAGACTAAGTTAGGCTTCTAGCAGCTTCCTTCACAGACCATACATTCCTTAGACCTTCCACAAGGCATCTGTTTCATCTATCATATGCTTTCTCCAGATCCATAAATGGGACATACAAATCGTGTTTCTTAAAGTAGTTCATATACATTCTCTAAAGCAGGCACCTGACATGACACATACATCCTCTACCACTCCTGAAATCACATTATTCCTCCCCAGTCTTATGCTCTATACATGCCTTCACCCTCTCAATCACCACTCTCCCACACCATTTACCAGATACACTTAACATTTTATACCTCAGCAGTCCAAAATACTCATTCCATCTCTTCGTCACTTAATCACTACCTGCTACCATGTCGATATTCCTGTTTACTCTATTGTTTTTCCCCACACTGTTAACTTCCTTCCAAAATATATTATTCTCCCTAAAGTGTACAGATACTAGTTCATCCCAACTAATTTGCCCTTTTTCAACCTCTACACCTTTCTCTTGTATATCTCCCAATAATTTGCACTCTTTCTCTGTAAGTTCGGCCCATTTTTTTTCACCAGCAACTTTGTCATCCCACCACACACAACCCTTTCTCCGGTCCATCTCCCACCTTCTACGTACCTCACGCACATCTACTACGCATATCAGCTCCCCTAAATACCTTCCACTCCCTGGCTTCATTTACTCTAACCTTATTCCCCTCTACTTTCAGTCTCTCATGGCATTTCTTCACACTTCTTTTCTGAGCTCACTTATTTTCACCACCCTCTTCTCACCTACATTGCCTCCCTTTTTCGAAAACATTTACAACCTTCACCCTCGCCTTATCAAACACCCCATCAACTTCTCCTCACCACATTCACATCCTAGTCTCTTATACCCACCTATCAGTTAGTATGCAATCCAATAATACCCACTTACCATCTTTCCTACTCACCTATGTATACTTTGTCCTTTTCAAACCAGATATTCTCAATCGCCAGTTGTTTTTCAGCCCACAACTCCACAAGCTGTTCATTTTTATTTACCTTACTAAATACTCTGAACCCCCAGTTATACCCTCAACTGCCACATTAATCACTTTTGCATTTAAATTACCCACCACTATACTTTAAGTCTCTTGGATCAAAACTTGGACACACTCACTCTGCTGCTCCCAAAACACTTGCCTCTCATGATCTTTCTTTTCATGGCCAGGTGCATCAGCACAAATAATCACCTATTTCTCACATTTTTACCAACATCAGTCTTGAGCTCACTTCCTTACACAACTCCAGCTTCATCAATAGTAGTACCCCTTCCTTATTCCTTGTCCTTTCACCAACTCCAGACTTTACTCCTAAAACATCATTATTTCACCAACAACAGACTTTACTTCTAAGACATTATCCTTTCACCAACTCCAGACTTTACTCCTAAGACATTATCCTTTCACCAACTCCAGACTTTACTCCAAAGACATTTCTTGGCCATTCTTCCCCTTTAAGTTTGAGCTTTGGTTCACTTGAAGACACGTCTAGCTTCCTTTCTTCAAACATAATATCTCATCTCCTTACTTATTTTGGTTACTCAAAACACATTCAGACAACCCAGCTGAGCCTTTGAGAACAATGATCACATCCTGCCTGGCTTCTTTTGCTTAATCTTTTTGAAATTTTAATAAAGGGGGTTTTAATCCCCACCCTTCTTAGTTGCCTTCTGTGACATGCAGGAAAACTCCCCTACTCTAGGGACATGAAGTATGATTATGGTATATTTATGTTGGAATTTGTCAAATGTTCCCAGCATGCTTGTAAAAAGAAAATGCTTGGCATTTTTTATTGTATTTCATGAAAAGTCACACCTACTTTTCCCCCGAAATA
>JAUUDZ010267198.1:3588-16897 GCA_032361705.1 Panulirus versicolor | reverse complement strand
GGATATAGGAGAAAAAGAATACAACTCACGTATCTACGTGTCGTAGAAGGCCAATATATAAGGAAGGGATTGACAGGATGGAAATCCTCCCCTCCTTTACAATTACTTTCCAAAAGAAGGAATACATGAAGGAGCCACCAGATGAGGAGTTTCCTCTAAGGACCATCTGTCTGGTGAACAGCAGACACACATGAATGAAAGATACTCATCTATCACATGTTGGTCGGGGTGAGGGTAGTCTTAAGTGTCCCGGAACGACCTTCGTCGGATCTGTCTGGAAACAGAGGCTTCGTGAGTGCTTCAGGCCACGCGTGCAGGACGCTAAGTGGTCTGCCTGCATGTTCGCTGTATTCTGAGTGGAACAAACGGATGGAGATATGACTGATGTGTGTTCCTTCTTGATCGTTAGCGTTACCTTGGTCACTTATGCTACCCCCATCAACACTTGCCCAGAAATGAAAGAACCTGGGTGGAGGGGTAACAACTTGGTAACAATAGATACTGCATTATCTATCGGCTGCCTTTTGTTAAAAAGTCATATCACTTAAGTGAGAAAACTTGTAGCCTCCTCCAATTGAGTTTAGTGGTGCAGTAGTCATTTTCTTAAAAGCCTTACCAGCTATTGGCAAATACTCTGTGTCTAGTTTCAATTGCACTGATAAAAACAACCACGAGTTTCCTTTACACTGAGATACTGACGGCTGGATCCCCTTCCTCCCTCCACTCGTGCTTTGCTTGCTGGTGAGTGGTGCCCCTTGCATGATGTCCGTGCCACCGTGCTACAGCTACGGTGTCACTGTGACAGTGTCACTGCAATGGTGTCATAGCCATGGTGTCCGTGAACAATATGATCCTTTTACTTATAAACACGATCTCAAAGACTTCTTATCTATTCCTTTTCAACGTATCATCATCATTATCATTATGGTAATTAGAGATGCAACCAGTGCCAAGTTACGGTTGATAGTAATCAGGCAACTGATGAACTGACTCAAGTAGAAGAGTCGTGTTGTGGCCGTCGTTGACTCATCATGGTCTCTGGATCCACGTATGTCAAGAGGCATTCATCTGAAACCCTTGAACACGGCGGTGCGACCCTTGAACACGGCGGTGCGACCATTGACCTCGGCGGTATGAACCTTGAGCACGGCGGTACGACCCCTGAGCACGGCGGTATGAATCTTGAGTACGTCGGTATGAACCTTGAGCACGGCGGTATAGCCTTTGAGAATGCTGGTTCGACCCTTGGGTATGATAGCTTGGCGTTTGGCCTAACCCTTAAGTGTTAAGATCAAAGGCCAGGCTATTCTGCCCAAGGGTCTTACCGTCGTGTTCAAAGGTCGTACTTTCGTGCTTTGGAATCACTCCGTCGTATTCAAGGGGTTAGGTTAGGTATGAGGACGAGGAGGAAGCAACAGTTCGTTGGTAACTAGAGAACAGCCAAGCTGCTGGCTGTACCTGATCGGGGTGAGGACCTGCGGTTGAGTCAGCTATGGAACAGTTGGCCGTTCTCTTCAGGATGACTGATTTCAATGCATCTCATGGTTGGCTGCACCACTTCAGAAAACGTCTCGGTTCATAACATAAGAAGGTATCTGGGGAGAGCAGTAAGTTGTGACTCAAAGACTGTGGACTCTCGTAGGGAGAAATTGAGGACGATCATTGTTTGACGAGTGTACCAACTTTCAACTCGACAGTGTCGACAAAACAGGATATTGGATTGGCACACATTACCCTGTGAGAGACAAACCACTGAAGGTGAGGTACGTATTCTTGTTGAAGGTTATCAAATGGCTAATTCAGCCTCTTGTGTTTTCCATTGTTGTCCTACACCGCAATCTAGTTCTTCTCTCAATTATTGATAAGAATATCACCATCGAATTGTATAATGCGAGTAAATGGTGAGATCTATGCTAATGTTCTTCATTGAAAACGTTTTTTGCTCAGGCAGTATCTGAATTACGTCACTGGCCATCTCTCCTCACCCACCAGGCCTCCATGTCTGGAATACAGAGAGCGTGTAATGACCTCGAACAAGTTAGTAACTCCAAACCTCGCCAGCCTATCCTCATAGTAGACCACACGTCACGAGTGTGCTCATATAGGAGTCCACACGTCACCAGCCAGCCTCTATAGCAAGCCACACGTCACCAGCCTGCCCACGTAGTTACCCACAGGTTACCAGTCTGCCCTCAAAGTAACCCACATGTCACCAATCTGCCCTCATTGCAACCAACACGTCAACAATCTGCCCTCGCACCGGTTACCAATTACAGCAACGGTCTGGGTTGCCAAACCACCTCCTCACTACTATCCTACCTACAGACCTACTCACTAGTCTTCTATCGTGCCTGAGAACGTACTCACTTACACAACGACTTACTAATGTACCCGTATACAGCTTATCTGTGCACCAACCGACTGGTAGGCAAACATATCCGTTCACCAGTGTACTTTCAGCCTTATTCTCTTGTACACCAAGATTAATGAACCCCACATAAGAGCTCCATAGCCGTGCAGGGAGACAAAGCATTACTGACGGTCGTCAACTTTTGACCCCGGTGACACAACCCGTGGGTTCGTATCCCCAGCGAGAGACGCCACATAATGTGTTGTATCTGCCACGTAAAGACCAGGGAAAACTAACATCAAAAGAGGCATCATTGGTGCATTAGGCCCATTGTGGCGAATGTAAATCTGTTTACTGTACAGAATACGTCGAGGGTGGAGGAAGCAGAGGGGAGAGGCAGCATTGATGCTCTCCCTCCAACACAAACGACAGACGAGAGCGGGGGGGCAGGTAAAGGGGAGAAGGGTGAGAGGAGGGTGGAGGGAGACTAATGAAGGGGAGATGATAAATGAAAAAAAAAAAGTAAGGGAATGAAGAAGATTGTGAAAAGAGGAAAAGGGCTTTTGAAGGTTGTGAGACGATACAGAGTGAATTTTTTCTTATTAGGAAACGGTGTTGCACTATATCTCGAAAAATCATGCTTATATCACCAAAAGTATGTATTACGTCATTTACATATGAACATATACGTAAACTACTATATATATATATATATATATATGCAAAAGAGCATGAAGATGACAGATATATTTATACTTGAAAGGTAAAAAAAGTTCAGAAACAAGTCAAGAAAGTGATACGGTTGCAATGAAACTTACATTCGAAGTCCAGCCCTAAGTCTTTTCACCAGTTTTTAGAGTCATGGCATTCATATGTTAATCTATAATTCTTATAAATAGCTACCTTTGTGCAAATTCTACAAAGCACTTGAACGATAAAAGCAACCGGTTTTTTTTTTTCTTTTTTCTTACTTCCTTATCCTATGATCTGATTAGTTAAACACCAACATAACTCTAGCAGTCACGTACAACTTATTCTTTTCTAATCTCAGCTGCTTATTTATAGTTCCTATTCTCAAAGTTAATCCCTTCACAGGGATACACTATCATGCCTAAGTAATGACAGGAATGCTGACGCTACGACTAAAACCAGGGTGTAAGAAAGGGTTGTGGTAAGTTTAGAGTTAAAACGTAATTTTATTTAGGCAATTAAAATTATTCATACAGGAACCTTGAAAGTTACAAACCATTGTTACATCATGGGTAGCCAGAGTCGTGGGAATTAGACCTACGTAACTTTTTTTTTTCCATCACTGAGCAACGAAAGTCGTGAGAATTAGTAAGCATTGTTTATGTGACCGGTACGTGAACACCGACCTCAGTAGAACTGTTAATTCTGTGGCAGTGATAAACTATTTTGAACAAACTGATACTACTGACTGAAGCTAAGTGTTTCATGATTCTATTAGGTGTGATGACATGAAGTACATATCGTGATGGTTAGTATGTTTTCATTTTATGTGTACATGCATGCGAGGTTGTCAAAATGGACGTTAATAATGAATGCATGTGTGGCTATGTTAATCCAAAATGCCTCTAAATTACTTTAGAATTTAGATTGTTTAACAGTTAAAGTGCACTGCACTTTTACTTGCAAAATTATAGTGATTTATAGTTGAACTATGATGAAAGACGATTTCAGCCTTGTGAGGAGTTTTGCATATATACAGTTGTGTTGTGCCCTTCTCCTCTCTCCCTCCAGCCGTTTTTGTTGCTTGCTAGACTTATGAGGATGATTATGGATCAGGATTTCCTGAAGTCCAGCCGTCAATCGCAGTTTAGAATTTTCTTTTCATTTTAAGCAGTGCGCTGATGGACGTGTGCTAATAAACACTCTAATTGATTGTTGTTTTCCATATTTTTATCATTTTATACATTTATCCATAATTACCCAGGGAACCGTTTCTATGAAAGAGTTCAGGTGTCATCTGATGAAGTCCATGGTTGCGCTATTTCCAGTAGCAGGGAAATGTTGGCTCCTTTGGAGTTAGATCTTTGAGTATACTTCCAATGACGCAGTCTCACGAAACGTGACTTTTCACTCGTGGCGTAACCTCTCGCAGTTCAGGCCCGGTAACAACCCTTTATATATTATTTTATTTATCATACTTAATCGCCGTGTCCCGCGGTAGCTAGTTAACGCAAGGAAACAGACGAAAGAATGGCACGTTTATTTTTATTCTAAGGGTTATTTCAAACACCATAATAATAGCAGACCAGAATTTGTATTGCAGAAGTAGACGTTACCCGCACGTTGACGCTTTATCTGGGCCTATCACTGCCCGTCTCACCAGGTAACTAAAGCTGCTCCCGCTCTTGCCCGTCTCCACTATCTCTTCAGTTGCTTTTCACACCTGTTTGCATCAGCTGCATTTTGATCCTGCCCGTTAACATCTGGCACCACACATGTCGTGTCGTGAGTGGCTCGACTTGCCTTCGTCACCAGAAACCACCATCATTCGCCTTTGTGGTGGTGTTTGTCCAGGCGCCCCGTGGAGCGGCATTCGAGTTTTTTTTTTTTTTTTTTTTTTTTTTGCCCAGCGAAGTACGTCCCGTGGAATTCTGTTGGGTCGACTGTCACGCTCGCCGCGAACGGAACTGATTCGCGGCAGTTCACTTCGTAGTTTGCATAAAATCCGCCATACGTTTGGGAGGAAATTTGCATACGACAGTGTATGGCTTGCGTTCAGGGCAGACCCTATGAGCCGAGGGTTGCAGCGACGGCCTATTGATGTCATGGCTAACCTTTTTCTTTTCTTTTTTCTCCGCCTTCCTGTCGTGGGATCATTGTCGAAGCCGTCATTTCTTGTGGAAAGGAATCAGTTTATGCTCGGCCGCCACCTGCCTGACGACAGCCGCCCATCACGGATACGCCTTCTGCGTCCTTTTCCACGACCTAACAAACAACATGGTTCTGGGGGAAGGTGTAGTAGGTAGACTCATTTGACTCATGATCAGGACGCGTGGAAAATTCTCATCACTAGCCTTTCTTCTTTTCCTGGTGATTCTGCTGAATCACCAGTATAGCTGTTACGTACACCCGGGTAGGCATATCATTGTAGAATATTTGGAATTTTGCTCATCCTTACCCATATGTTCCTTATCTTTTATTTCTCTATCCCTCTCTTCTGTCGTCGGCCCCATCCGTCCTTTATCCCCCGCTGGGCTGCCGTGCAAGACGCCTTTACCTTCTGTTGTTTCCATCTCCCTTTACCACGTCCTTGACGTCCCTTACACAGGGTCGTCAGTGAGAAAATTAATAAGTCTGCCATTCTGTCTTTCTGCAAGTTTCTTCATTATGTGTATCCTTGTTTACTAAGTAGGTGACCGAGTGAGATATCAAAATATCATTAATGACTCCACGATCAGAGAGTAGCTTACCCATCAGATCAATAATGGATTAGCATTTAGCAAAATTAATCATAAAAAGACTGTCAGAGAATGAGTGAAGGGTAGGTTGAGGTTGTTAGCATGTTTATCATCCATCCTTAAAGATGAATGCGAGACGTCACGTAGTACACTGGCAGTATTACATGTTCTGTTGTTTTTAAAGCTTTCGGAAGAGCTTGAATTAAGTACAGTATGTGTATGAAGCTGGACAGGGACTGTGGTGATAGTCATCGAGACTACATGCCCCTCTGTATCATGGAATCTCAGTGCACCTCTGGAAACAAGGAGTAACAAGGTATCTTTTGAGTTCATCATCGGAGTTAAGCTAATGGCTGCAAAGTGATATTGAAAGTGCTGTACCTCTGTAAGTTGGTAATATGGCACGAACATACCGAAATCGCTCTTTGCCTAATCTGACTTAAAGTTACTTAATCTTTTCTAACGGTAACTTATCCAAAAGTAACTTGGTCGATCATAGTTAGTCTTTACGACATTGGGCGGTCAATGAAACCTCGAGTTATCCATTAACTCACCCACTCAGTGGACAGACCAGACTGTCAATCCTTTTGGGTAGTCATGGGATCCATCCATCAATAGATGATCCAGTGATCGAATCCCCAACGCTCACCTGATAAGATCTGCTGGACTTTTACATGATTTTGTGACCAGGAGGTCAGGGCGTTCCTCGAATGCCTGAGGCAGACCTTTTTTCCTCCCCTTCTTTCTGAGGGAAAAGTTTGTAACAAATCCGTTATCCCAGACAATGAAGATTCTAGAACAATTTGATGATAAGGTTCGATGAGAGAGAGAGAGAGAGAGAGAGAGAGAGAGAGAGAGAGAGAGAGAGAGAGGTCTTCCTAGATATATAAGAAGCTAGGGATTACAAATGTTCTTTGTTGCTGAAACAGTCATTATAACAACGCTAATTAACAGTTTCATAAATTTCGAGAGTAATCTTGTTGCCTGAATCCTTAGTAAGAACAAAAGGAAGGGAGCGTAGCAAGTCATCCCATTAGCATGGGCTTGGCTACATGGAGAACAAGTGAGTAATCCCCTCTTAGGTCTTAATAAGCAAACAACTTGTTGAAGTAAACTAAACTTTACTCTCTTTCTTCAATGTGGAAAAGGGTAGCAGATAGTTCTCAGGGAGGGTGGTCGTGCTCAGGGAGGATAGTCATGCTCAGTGAGGGCTGCCGTGCACAGGGAGGGCGCCCGTGCTTAGGGAGGTTGACTGTACTACTCACATAGGATAGCCTTGCTCAGAGAGAGTGACGCACTCCGGGAGGGTGACTGTGCTTCGGGAGGGTGGCTGTGCTCAGAGAGGATGCCCGTGCTTAGTGAGGGTGGCGTACTCAGGGAGGGTGACTATGCTCAGAGAGGGCGGGAGTGGTAAGGTGAGGCTGACCGTGCTCAGGTAGGCTGACAGTGCTCAGGAAGGCTGACCGTGCTCAGGAAGGCTGGCTGTGCTCAGCAGCCGAGACTTAGCTGGACGGTTTGATTACTTATCATCGTAAAGAGTTTGGGAACAATAGTTGTTTTTCGATCCTGAGTCGGATTAATTAGCCTCCCGTGCGTGAACTACCTCGAGGAAAAATGAGCGGTTCTAACTGCTCGTACATTGTTTAATCCGTTTCATTTCTGGTTTCTTTACAGTGCGTCGTTATTATCATAGCAAGTTAAAAATGGGTCTTGTGTTTACCAGACGATCGCGCTCCGACTTGCCACCGCCATTTACGAATCTAAAAGAATTTCTGGGAGGAATTTCTTCAAGGATATTCAAACTTCATCGGCCTTTTAATATGAGTAATCAACCATCGCCCTTTATGTTTCTGCTTCGTAGAGTCACTTGGTACGAATCCTAGATCATTTTGATTGTAGATGGTAACGTCTCTGTAGTTGTCGAACACCTCCTGCAAGACGTTATACCTACATTTCCCTGCTACTGGAAGTTGCGCAGCCTTGGACTTTTTTGTATAGACATTTTTCCTGTGATAATTCATGAATAAACAAAAGTGTCACTGTACTTGAAGGGAAGTCAGTCTTATTTTTCTCTCATCATTTTGGCACAAGAGTCCGTCCTTATTGTCTACCTATTCACGTCTGGTACCCGTGTCTTAGTTCGGTAGTTGGGTTTGCCCTGCTAATAACTTTGCTCTCCTGTTACCCCCCCTTGTTCTTAGATAGATACTGTTTCCCTTTTGATGTGTCATTGAACAGAGTGAGCAAAACTATCAATCTTGCGTCATTTTCACTCCGTTCCTAATTTTCATGGGGAAGATTAGGTACATAAAACGTCAGAAGTCAAAGAATGGATCTGATGAAACCCTGGAGACAACAGGTGCCACCCAAGCAAGAAATGATTGTTATGGTCGTGAATGCAAGTCAAAAGTTCAAGGACACATAAAAAGAGAAGACGCGAAATTGTTGATTATATCATCGGCGTATGTTTCCTTCTCATTTTCATCACACTTATTTGTTTGTAAGATCGATCTAAGGAATGACCTATTCATTGGGAGGTTGAAAATGCCCTTTTAAAGTTACCTCCCTGCCCACAGGCGTGTCTTTCGTTCTCATTACCTTTCCGTATTACATATGTCTATTTGTAAAGGTGGTCTTACATGTCATTAGGTTAAAGAGTTGGTGAAGGTGTCGAACTTCCTAGTCACTGGGAAACACTCCGCCTTACGCTGTGAATGGTTGCAATGGCGTCTTAACTACGTCTCTTCCTTGTATATCAACTGACTGTTCTACGTCATCCATCTCATTCTTGTATCTCCCCTGACGATGTGATAATTTCACGAAAGTGCGCTCGGGAACTTATCGTATTTCATTTTCCTCGTGGTTATCAGCATAAACTAGATCACGCGCATTATTGTGACCTCATGCATTATATATATATATATATATATATATATATATATATATATATGGGTGTGTTTGTGTGTCGTTTACTCACTAATTTATCTATTCGTTTATGAATACACATTTACGGTACATTCAATTGATTTAAACCTAACTGGTAAAAACTAGTCTGATAACTTTTCTCCAACGAGGTGGAGCACTGGATCAGGACTCCTGCTGTTTCGTTGCTTGTGGGTCTTGTTCAACAACTCCCTTGATCGCCAGCCAATACTGTGCGTAAGCATTAATTATATGACCCTTATTTGTGGATTATGAATTAGACTCCGAGACTAATGGCTGCCTTTGAAGTCAAACCGTTCGAGTGATTTCTCATGTAATATTGAAGAATCAGGTTAAGCCAAGATAAGGGACGAGGTCACTTTAAAAGGCAATTACTTTCCTTAAGTCTGTGTTGATCATGACCATTAGGTGTGGTTCTTATCCTACTCTTCTTTCGTCGATGGATCGTGACGAACAGCGTGCACAGTATACCACTGGAATCTGCAGTGAAGTCTTATATCGTCAAAGGAAATCTGCTTGTTCCTCTCGCTACAATTGGTTGTCGGTTTGTTTGTTTCAGGAACTATGTGTGTAATACTTTTTTTTTTTCAAGTTCAATGATGTTACAGTAAGAAAAATCAGATTTTGATGTGATTATTTGGAGTCTTTTAATTGATTCTGCGTTTCTGGAACAATCATCATTAGCCATAAACTTATCTTCTTTACAGACAGGACAAGGGACGGTATTTGGCTGTCCACACTCCAGATGGCGTCGTTGCAGCATCAGTCACTGGTCAGTCTCCAGCTCTCTTGTTGTACAGCCATTGGTAGTTGTTCTGTCTCGACGCTTTTGCTAGTTTTCTATGAGGCATGGAACCATTATACGGGCTTTCGTTAACTTGACCGTGGATGGCGTGTGTTGTGTGGTTGCGTGCATGAGACACAGTCATGGAGATGAGGAGATACCCTCTCTCTCCTTTTTGGGATGAAAATGAAAATACTACGGCGTATCTAGAGGTGTGATTAAGGGGACTGGGAAGGGGAAAGGTTTGTCAGCTTGCTGACCAACGAGCAATTATAGGGCAACCATTGGACAAAAACAGGCATTCATGTTGGATGTTCTGTAAGCGCCTGTATTATAAGTGGGAGGAGGAGGCGGGTTCCGGCCAGGTTAAGCTACCTTAAATACACTCACCTCTGTACTTGAGACATCATCTCTCATCCTCTTCCAGCAGTAGTATATAACCTTTGGAAATTTTACCTCCTGGGGTAGCTTAGTAGGCAAGTATGATAAAGGAAAATTGGGCGAGAATAACAATTAATTCTAATATTTGTTTTCCAAGATACTTCAGTCTATTGGATGAAAAACAAAAAAGAAAGCGGTGATGTATTTGTCTAGTTTAGGACTTTGTTTTGGTATCCATCACTATTCTTATACAGACGCTCGCGGTAAAGAGCAGTGAAGCCATCACGGTGTGGCTATCAATTACTGCAGGAACTTGCTGCAAGTGCGTTGATAATTATTCAGTATAGAAATACTGTTCAGTTGTAGATACGAATACGAATAGGTTATGTTTTGCTGTATATACTATACTAGTATACTGTTATACTGATTAATTTGTGACACTTTATATTCCACCTTAATTAAATTCTGACAAACGCATATGATTACACAACAGCTTGGTCAGGTAGCACGGAGGCACATTGCTCTTCATAGTTATATTAGAGAGGAGTGCAAAAAAAAAAAAGTGGTTTGAGAAATCAATAGTGCCAGAAGCCTTGACTGTTGGGGGAGTTTGAAATGGTATTAGGAGACGCGAGAGATAACTCATGGCAACGATGTATTAACGTTATTGAATCTAAAATAACAAGATCTGAGCTGTGGAGAGAGAGAGAAATACGAGAGATGAAAGGAAAGCAAAATAACACACATGGCTACATTTTAAAGTTGCTGGTCAACTAGCTGACAAAACTGACAAATGGGAACATGAAAGTAATGTTATCTCCCTCCCAGATGAAATTGAAAATGGAACAAATTCTTTGGGCAGCAGGTTCGTAGAGAACGATTTGAAGTGTCTTTACAAAATAGGTTGGATGAATCTTCTGAGATAGGTATGAGGGATTTGAGAGGAGTCATTACAAACATTAAAAGATAAATTCAAGGATTTAATTTCTTAAATAGTGTCAAGAAAGAACCTTTAAGAGTGCAGTAAAATACGTCGCTGAAGACAAGAAAGTAATTGTCACTGTTTAAGAAGAGAGCAACAGTCATGCTCATAACGAAAACGAAGGGAGTAATTATAGGCTTATCAGTCTCGTTGTTTGTTTGTGTAAGATGTAGAATAGGATACTTTTGAACATTGTTTGTTTGTGTAAGATGTAGAATAGGATACTTTTGAACAGGTTGTTGGACAAGTTAGGCGGGTTTCATAAGAATATGAATGGTTTCATGCGGGAGAGAGGCACCCATAATGCCATTGCCAACAGTGAATTATATAATACAGATTCAGTTTTCTTTGATTTAAAGGGGGCACTTGATAAAAGCTAATTGGCTGGTAATCTTAGGGGAATTCATTGAATGAGAATAACGTACGAAAATGTTTCCTAAAATGCTCAAAGAAGCATTTAACACGGAAGCATTCTTTTTTTTTTTCAGGAAGTTTATTTAATGGCACATGTTGTAAAATTAGGAACCCTACAGAGAGTAGTGCCTCCTGTTCGTTTTGAGATTATCACGAATATATTGCAGAAAAGGAGCTACCACAATACTGTATAGTTTGGTTATACCGGTGATATATTGTTGTCAAAGGGAGATCTCTTAAGTGATATTTGGAAAACACTGTAGGTTATATGATCGAGATTTGCAAGTGGGTGGGAATGGTGACATCCATTGATATAAATAAAGCAATGTGTAACGGGAGGAAGTTACCGGAAGTTATGAAATGGAGATTATGAAATACAGTGGGTAAAGAAATTCATATAAATTGAAAGGAAAATGCCTAATGTAAGTACCTGCTTAAAGAAGAGTTAGATAAAAGATACAGTGTTCTAAAATCTATAACATAAATCTCGAGGTGGCTCAGACAGAGTTGTAAATAGTCTGTTTACTGTGTGGATTAAATCATCAGATGGATATGCTCTTCATGGATTAGCTACAGTTGCAAAGATCAGGTCAAGAATTATAGAAGTAATCCAGAACAGTTCCTTGAGATTCATTCATATGTCGACTGAGATGGACGAATCATAATAATTCAAGTAAAGGTAGATGTGAGACTTAGGGACGATGGTCAAGCAAAAATGACGTAGTATTAGAATAAAATGATTAGTGAGCTGGAAAGAGTGATATCAAAGACTAGAATGGATCATGACAGTTCAATCCCTTGTATGAGAATGTGGTACTGAAGACGAGATAACTAGAAATAATGACTGATGAAGAACCACCGTCAGTCATCTTAATATCGATGATGTAATACTGGCAGATATGAAAGTGGATGTTGACTGTGAGCAGGCAAAGGCTCCTGCCCCTGAAAAGATCCATGCAATTAAAAGAGGTAATGATGTTGTTTGTTATACAGATGGAAGTGTCCAAGATGATAAGAGGAATGGAATGGGATTTGTGACAAGGAGAAATGGGTCTTGGGGTAAGAAATGTTGTAGACCGAGAGATGGAGTTTCCTCAACACAAGCAGAACTAGTTGCTATTAATGAATTTATAAAAAGATGAGAAAGAGGTGGACTCTGCGAATGATGTATTGATAATTAACTTAAGACGTACTATTGACAAACTGATAAGAAGCACGTTAAAAATGGATATTTTTTTCTTGGTAAGAAGTTATAATGTTAGGATTTATAATGTAAGGGAAGAAATGTTGCATATCAATGGGTACCTGCTTATGTTGAATTGGTGCGGAGTGAAGTAGCTGATATTGTGGCAAGAGATGAATGTAGGAGTGAGGTAGATTTTCATGTATAGGACAGTTATAGAATATTGTCAGGAGATTTTGAAGGAAGGAACAAACTGAAAGAGGTTATAATAAAACATATAATACCACTAAAAAGTGGTATGGTAAAACATGTAGAGGTGTAAAATCCCGCACAAGGGGAAAGAATAGGCGTAAGAATATTGTTGTTGACCATGATAACATAGCATATGAAAATTGATGGTGATGTGGACAAAGTTATGAGGACGATGATAAAAGATGTTAGGTGTGTTTGCGGTAAGATAGGGTAAACGAACGTTTTATATAAACATATGAGATGCTGTTTAGGTTTAGAATAAGAAATGATGAGATTAATAATCCTATTCTGTCAGAGGAAAATGTTAATGAGGTTAAACTTCAAAAATAATGGAAACGTCAAATTAGTAGGTGGTGCCTGACTGTGCATACCAGTCGAAATTGACATATCAAGGCAGGCAGCCCACCGTACTGCGGTGTCCCTTTTCTCCAGAAAATGAAATTTCGTCCACCGAACCTTGCTTATATATATATATATATATATATATATATATATATATATATATATATACTAACCTCCAACAGCCAGGATCGAACCCGGGTCCCCTGCGTAGGAGGCGGGAGCACTACTGCTAGGAGACTAGTATGTTATA
>JAUUDZ010267089.1:0-16897 GCA_032361705.1 Panulirus versicolor | reverse complement strand
TCTCTCTCTCTCTCTCTCTCTCTCTCTCTCTCTCTCTCTCTCTCTCTCTCTCTCTCTCTCTCTCTCTCTTCTCCAACGCCCTATTCCACTTAAAGCTTTCGTGTCCCTCAAGACGATATTACTCTCCATTCCTATCACTACTCACTCGACCGTCCCACTTGTGTGTGTGTGTGTGTGTGTGTGGTGAGGGGAGGGGGGTAGGGTAGGGAGGGGATGCGGCAGCCACCGTCAGGTGCAGACGATGAGCCAGACGTCAGCATGTCCGCCTGTCAGCGAGTAATGTCAAGTGTCGCCCCAGCCGTCACCCCCGACATTCACTTGTTATTGGCCGGATTACCAGTGCTGATGACGGACAGCCGCTGCCAGAGGTCGCCAACCCACCAAATCAGGCGTAAGACAACACCTTGATGGTACCCCTGGACATTCCAACAATTTGCTGTAGCATAAGGGAGGTGCAGGTAGCTCCCCCACAACGTCCCAGCCGACATGCTATGCCTAGGAAAGGCTTCAGCTATCCCAAGGATTCTCACAACTGGTCACGTCTCGCTTCGCCGATGTGCGTCAGTCATTGCAGGATCGCCCAACTCGGACTGGGCGATTTAGTTTGTTTTTGTAGAGGCTTAGATCGCGTATCGCGGTGTATACTGTTACCCCCCCAGTTTAATCATCTTGGTCCATCTATCGTTTAATCGTCTTGGTCCATCTATCGTTTAATCATCTTGGTCCATCTATCGTTTAACCATCTTGGTCCATCTATAGTTTCTTGATGTTCCTTTGTTTCGCAGTGAGGCTTATGGAGTTTATTCTGTCGTCAGGAACAAGGCGACTGATGACGTTGGCCACACGAAGTCATTACTCATTTCAGTGACTTCGATGTAGGAAGACCTTCGTCTGACTCAGGAAGCTTTTGGTACATCTATCAAACAAGACGTCTGGCTGGAGACGTGATCAGGGGAGGAGTCCTCAAACAAATATCATGAATTAACCTCCTCATGGTCTCCCAAGTAACATCTCCTAGACTTACGGATCTCCCTCCACTTGTACGAGAACAACGTGATATTCGCGTGTTCTGGTCTCCTTCTTCCCTGCAGATGCTCGTATGACTGTCATTACATAACTCTCTTTGTCATCTCTCCATCTACTCATGCAGTAGACCCTGATTATGTTTTGTAATGGAAGTTATCGTTCTTTTATTAAACATTTTTCCGAGTTCCTTTTTGTTGGTCGGAGTTGGTGAGTTATGGACAGAGTACAGTGTATAACTTTCCTACCTTTTTATAATACCTCTTCTATTCCTCTCCAGTCTTACTCCACTTCGTATCATAAATCCTCAAGTCTTCCTCTTCCCCTTATACCTAGTCGTTTCCTCAAGTCTTACTCCCCATTCTCCATAAACCCCAGTTATATACTCTCGTCCCACTCCCCATAAACCATTCTTGTGGACGTGGTATTCTCCCCTGGCCTCACCCCACTGCCGTCTTCCAGGTAAAGTCATTCCTCCTCGTGATTTTTCCACACACCAGCTTTGCTGTGGGAGGTAACTCTTCCTCTCCACTCGACTGCCTAACTCCCACTCGACTTTGTCCTCTTTCCACATCCCAGAGTGTCGATTCTTTTCTCTAAATCCTATATGGAAACACTTTAGTGGTTCTCTTTAGTATTTCTAACTACCTCTTGACCATTGGTTATCAGCCGTGTGGTAAGTGTATTACTAGTGGTATGTGAGGTTCGTAAACCATATGGATGGCATGTAGTCTCGTACATAGAAGATACAGTCGTATGTAAAATGGATTTTGAGTGTATGTCTGTATTTAAGAATGTGGCACGATACTGCTGTTCATATTTCTCTATGGTAAGTGATGCCACAAACGTAAGATTTATCTCAGCTTCAAAGTATTTCACCTATCAAAATTGGGGTTTTTGATGTAAGAGAAAAGGATGGCCCCGTGAACGGGGCGGGTGGTTGGTTGACGGAAGGGCTGTGCGAGGGGTGAGGGTAAAGGACGGAGAGGACCCTGCTGTGGCTGGGGGTCAGGGGAAGGGAGGGCAGTACCGTGTGGGAGGTTCCGGTCTGGGGTTTGAATCTGCGAAGCGGTCCCGGAACAGACCGATTCGATTTCTACTCCGCCAGCTGGAACTTTGGGGCATAAATATAGTAATTACGTAATGATCACATACTAAAAGTGAGTTGGAAATGCTCATTTTCTTCTCTTGATTTCAAATTCTTTCCTAGTCCTTGTTTTCACATTATGTACAAAAATACGAAAGGCATATTCTCCAAATGAGGCCTCGAGAACTTCACCTCTTTCCCAGTAATCGAACGCAGCCGTTCAAAGAGTTGTCTGGTCAGTCTTGGTCAGACTACGGGAGGCTAATGGCATTAACTTTCCTCACACACAAGTCTTTCCAAAGACTCTCGCAGTCTTTAAAACGTCGAGTCTGGCGCTCTGTGAACGAGATCTTAGCTCTCGAGTTGACATTTTCCACTGGGTACGCCGCTCACAGATGGCAAGGGAGTCTGCCATACGTTGGCGGAATGATCGTCTCTGTACCAGCGTCAACAGACGAACCTCATCTGGAAAACATTAAGAGATTTCTAAAGATGTTTGGGCTCCCAGTGGTGGTGGTTGTGGTGGTTGCCTTTAGGCTAAACCACCAGAACCTTTTCTTTTCTCTAAGACAGATCAACCCGAGATAGTTACATAGACACACAGACCATACAGACCCAAGATCCAAGCCCTCGAGGTGGTCTGGCCTTAACGCTGCTTAAAAGAAAATGTCTTCACCTTAAAAGCAGTATTAGCGAGGTGGTCTGTCCTTAACACTGCTTAGAAAATGCCTTCTCCTTAAAATCAGTAAAAGGAAAGGATAAGAGAGTAACAAATGTTTCAGTTTCCGAAAGAGTGTTTAAGTGAAACATTCTACGGTGTTGTTTGTCCTGTGAGACCATCCTTAAGGTCACCGGAGGTCATGAAGTGCACCCTCTGTATTGCACAGTTCCTTATTTTGCGTTGGCAACAGACAAACAAATAACACTTTTCTGCTACGTTTTTCACCATTTTTCAGACATATAAACAAATTCTCCCTAATATATTGATATTCAGTAATGTAATACTGGTTTATAAGCCGCAAACAAGTTGAGCACCTTGAATTTTCTCTAATAACCTTGAAGCAGAGGCAAACCGCTAAGAATTAGCACAGCCATGACTACAACACTGCTCTAACAGCACACCGCTAGAAACTAGCACAGCTCCGACCGCTGCACTGCTCTACAGTAATACAGTAACAACAAGCAGGTAGAACTTAGCACGACCATGGAATAGCAGGACACTAAAGCTGCTGCGCTGATCAGGTAGCGAGCTAATGGCACTATAGTATTGTGAGGAGATGTGTACAGACGCACCAGAAGGCACCATAAAAGCGCGAGTCCCAAAACATGATAGCAAAGGTCACCAAGTACATTACACTGCCTATTCATCTACACAAACCAGTGACTTCAACATTGCGTTCATGGCTGCGCATCTCTCACTTCATCTGAGCAAATAGTTGGCACAAAGGAAGACTGATACTCCATAAACACGGAAAGTAGAGCAACGGAATGTAAATACGATTCTTTTTCAAGTTTGAGAACATCTGATCTATTAGTCCAAGTTAGAAAATTGTCACTGTAGTGTTGAAAGGATTCTTACACGTGTCCCTATATCAACTACGGACATCACTTGGGCCATATACACAGTGAAAGTGTATGTAGCCTTCGAATTATTCAAACACCTGGAGATGGCGTTACGCATGTAACATAAAGAGTATTAATTCTACGTACACACATTCTTCCTTCATTAAAACTGAACCCTAGACGACTCCTAAAGCTAATATATACCAGGTTCACGTGATAAGGAAGAATCAATTCGTTGCTCTACAAGCATGATAGTATAACATAATGAACCATGAACACCATATCAGATGACATGGCCTTCATTGACGGTTCCTTACACGAGAGTGGGAGGGTTGGCTGTGTTTGTGTCATAACACAGGAGGTGGAGATTGGTATCAAGGCCACCAGTGTACGTATCAACAACTGGCTGAACACAACACGGAGGTACCAGGGATCCACATAACACTAGATTACCTCATTGGTCAATTTACATCATAGTCTTATCTGATGCCAAATTAGCTCTCAGCTCTCTCACCCCCCCCCCCCCCCTTGCCTTAAACCTGTATGTGATGTTATTGTCCACCGCATCCAGATTGTACTTACAGTTAGTTGCTATGGATTTCCTCTCATATTGGGATTAACCTTTTTGCTAACATGACGATACAGGCCTGTTTAAAACAGCTTTAGATGGCCGGAGTAATTCGTGATGGCTTAGATGAGACTCTGGCATAAAGTACTCTAGCACATCCTATACCACTATAAGGGTAAACAGAAGACCAGAACTGGACAGTGGGGTAAGGATATATCTGGGAGGCAGAACGTGATCTTACAGTAGGTAAAACCTGGCATATGTTATGTTACGCGTGTAAACACAAGCTAAAACATTAGCGGGTACAACATTTCTTTATCATCAGCTGCAACTCTCTATGTATCATGTGTTAAGTACTTTGCAACTGCTTCATTGACAATGGCGAACTTCAGGATGTTCCGCCTCTGTATCTGGACATCACAAGACTGTAAGCATCATTAATGTGATTGGCTGAAACTGTACTGCAATATAATGCGTCCTTCTGTACTGCTCGATTGACCACATCCACAAATGATAATTTCTGTGACTTGCTTCATGCTTTCCTTTGGCCATACAAATGTGTGTTGATCTTGATTGTAATGTGTACGTCTGTGTACTACATACATGGGAGCTTCAGATCAACTCTTAAGGCGGGTGTGACCGCTAGGTACTGTGGATCAGTAGAGTCTTAACAGATCTCACAGGGGAAAGTTAATAGTCTTTCCTGACGGGGCTGACGTTGGCAGGTTCTCCTGACGGGGCTGACGTAGTTTTCCCAATAATTCTTTAGCGTGTTCCTCTCTAACACTTTCGAACAGTGTACAGGGATACCCAGAAATATAGTGTTCAAAACAACAGTGTGTGTGTGTGTGTGTGTGTGTGTGTTTACAGTTACGGTATGTAGTAACAGTTACTTGTCACACGCAGGAGAAAGGCCTGTAATACAGTACTGTAGACTGTGGCGGGCGAGCTAGGCTGCCTGCCAGTAATCAGCCAACAAGAAGGTCGAAACCCAGTTTGAACCAGGCTTCATGACCCTCGGCAAGGCCCTTAGTAACCCACCGGGCGGTGCACATGACCCGCGTCTCTAGTCTACCACACTCGTCCCTCTGTTCATGGCTGCAGCCGGTCATGGGGATGTGTGGCAGGGCAAGAGCAAGGCGCAATACCCTCCGAACCCTGGCTTGGACTCGCAACGGAAAAATGATTCCGTTGTTTTGTTAGTGTTACAGTGTGCTAGTTCACACACACACACACACACACACACACACACATTGCTTAAACTCTAACTTGTGCTCGTCTAGGTGAATCATAGACTTGTATAGTCATGAAGAATTAAGTTTTCCTCTGATATTCTAAACAAGCCTTTATCCCTACGGATAATTAGGGTTACAACTGATTTAGGTTAGGTGTGGATAAGGTAAGGTAGGGTAGGGTAGGTTAGTTTAGGTTAGGTTAGGTTAGGGTAAGGTAGGGTTAGATTAGGTTAGATGAGTTTATGTTAAGTCAGGTTAAATTAGGTTGGATGAAAAAAAATGGTTAAATTTAAGCTAGCAGATTTAGACCCTCTGGTTAGTATGTTAGGTCTAATTACCTTAAGTCAGGATGGGTTATGGTTAGGTTGTGGGAGTTGGGGATGGGTTAGGTCATGTTAGCTAAATATAAAATTCGTTCAAGGGACGATATAGAATTGGTTATCAGCTGCCTATCATGAAATAATGTCGAGGTACACGAGATAAAACTGATTACAAATGCATTTTCAATGACTAGTATGTACTTATTTTCTGTCTATACAAACCGAAGTGGCTCTAGAAAAGTATCTGGCCAACCATGGCCGTCCTGTGTGAGGGGATAAGTTGATAACTGAAAGAATAAAGAATCCAGGAGGGATTAAACTTGAGTTCCTCAAGGTAAAACCAAAGACGCGAGAGAAATGAAGGGAGTGAACTCCTTTCCACTGTTGTCATGCACTTTGGCGCTTTACGAGGAAAAGTGTTAAAACAACAGAGGAACTTTCTCCGTGAGCACATATGATTAACGCATGAGACAAGACCTCTTCCAAATTGCCTAGCAAGAATACTTCATCACAGTCGCTCATTAAGGCTACGAACTTTCAGCACCAACTTCAAAACGCAAACTATTTTTACGATAGTATTAATATTCATGTAGTTAGTCTACAAAAAGCGTGATGGAGATGTTCTATATTCTCCAAGTGACATTAACAATCGTAAAGTGCCGCAACCACTACGTGTCTTAACGTACGCTAAATTATCCCGGTTCATCTCGCTGTTACAACAATCATGCTAGCAGTATGGATTCAAAACGCATCGCTTTATCTTAGCTGTTGATTACTTGGCCATAATCTCAGAGTCACCAGGCGGACTTCACTGAGTCCAGCTCAAGGTTAAACGTCCCGACAGTCGTGATGGAGCCGTGAGCAGAGTTTTAATGGATCTAATCTTATGATTAGCCGTGCCTCACGAAGCTTAGATATTAACAGAACCTCACCAGTCTTTCCCCCTCCTTCCCTCCTTCCTCTCATTCCTTCTCCATCTCTCTTATTTTCCTTCTCTCAGTTATTCACTGATCTTTCTTTTTCCTTCCTTCTTTCCTTCCTTCTCCCACTCCTTCCCTCAGTCTGCCTGTATGTCTTCACCTTTCCTAGCCTCCAGTAATTTCCCCTTGTTTTCCCACTGTCACTTTCCATTTTCCCCGGGGTAATACTAAGGTTGAGTGAAAGTGAGTCATTGTTACGACAAGAAGACCTCAGTACTGCAGAGTTTGCAGTTCGTTGTACCACACAAAAGATGATGTTTCTCGATGAGGCAGGACGAATGTTTAAGCACAGAGGAAGATAACGTAATTAAGATAGACCAAAAAAATGAACCCAAGTTAACGAAACAATACATGTCTTGTTATGGGGCGTTCTCATGTCCTGAGCAGTCGGGTCTCCCTCCCTTTACCCTCCCAGTCATGAGAGGTGGCAAGGGATCTCAAGAACCACGTAGTGTAACGCATTAGGGTGTGACAGCATAGCCTGCCATACCATGGTCTGTCACGCCACAGTGTGGAACACTATGAGCTTGTACAGTATGACCAGCCACACCATGGTATGAAACTACCGCACCATCTACAGCCACACCATGCCCTCCTCCACAACCAACCATCCAACGCTTTCCTACACCACACCACACCACACCCAGCTACGTCAAGTAGCACCAGGCCATACTTTCCTGTACTCAACCTTGCCACACGGCATCCTACCACACTCCACCTTGTCGTATCATGTTCTTCTGTCTCAAGCCGTGCAACATGACGCCTTGTCACATCATGCTTTGCAACACCACGTCTTGCCAAATGATGTTCTGCTATATCAGGGGATCTCTCATCCTACGACAAGCAATACTGCCATTTTCCTGGGTCACTGTCCTGCCACATGACATCCTGCTACACCACATCACGGGCTACCACACCCCCGTCATTCCACCTCACGTCTACATACACCAGGGTTCTCCTGACCAGAGCCTTTGATGTTACTCCACCACAGCATTCATCCCTCCACAAACATCCAGCAGTACCAAGGCTTTCCAGCATTATACCCTGCCATAAGTCACCCTCCACCACAGCGTCCTACCACACCACACCTCCGACACCACTCTGCCACACTCTCTCCTGCTGCATCAGCCTTCCATATCATGTTGCAGTACCACATACCCTGCTACATGCTGACGTACAGCACTATAACCAGCTGCACAACTTCACTTCCCTCAGTGCGTCCCGCCATAGCACGCCCATCTACATGATGTTCTCCATTACGTCTTCTGACACAATATCCTCCCGTACCACACCCGGCTTTCTCATGCCATACTCTAACCCGCTTCCTTATGTCGTATCTTCCTACACCATGGCTTCCTGCACTAAGCCTTCCTTTAAAACGCATTCCCCTCACTACACCCCTCCCCCTCTCTCTCTCTCGACGCTCTCCTTCTTTACATCTTCCCTCATCAAACCTTCCTTCACTACATTGTCCCTCACCATATCATCCCTAAATACATCTTACTTCACAACCCCATTCAACACCAACACCACTTCGTTTTATCTTGCCTCATTATACTCTCCCTCTCCACACCTTTCCTCAGTACATCCTCCCTCGGTGTAGACCTGGCTTTATCACACCCTCCCACACTACACCCACGAGATGTTAGAGAAAACGATAAGGAAGGAGTCTAGGGATTTCTTGACTGGCAAAAACTGAGTGTGAGATGACATTAATTTAGGAAGAAAGGGTTTCAAGTGAAGAGCGTTAGGCAACGGTCTAGTAAAAGGGGAATTTGTGGCTGGTACGTGCATTCTTGCCCTGTCAGAAGGCCTTTGGTACCGTCTCACGTAGATGATCAATGATGTGACTAGATATGTAAGCTGGGGGGGTCCGAGGAGGGTTTCTCAAGGCTACTGTTCAACGAGTGGCAGCTTCCTAACCAGATGGGAATAGAGGACACACGTCAGGGAAGTCTTTTCAAGCTGAGTGAGGCCGTCAAAGAGCGGTTCTTCTGGACTCGTTGCTGAGGCCACTCCTTAACTGATTAAAGTAAATCTTTTGCCAATCGGGGCAAAGTATAAATATGTTTGCTGGTGATATCAAGATTGGGAGAGTGTGAAGTAACAAGGACAATGATACATTACAAATACAAGATCTAGTAGAACAAAAGGCTAATGCTATTTAAGCCTGGGATTGAATCAGACTAGACCAGACCAGAAGCCACATACAAGGTATAAGCAGATTATAGAAGCTTTACTATGAACAAGACTCGAGTTAACATCATACCGAACATGTATATTGAACATGATGTGAAGAGGATCATGGGGAGGCAAATTATATTTTCATTATCTTCAAAACTGCCTTCCAGTGTAGACAGCGGGGTGTTTAGGAACACAGACACCGAGCATAGCAACTTTAAGGCAGAAGAATTGAGCATGGAGGGACGTGAGAAAAGGTGTCTTCAGCAACAGAGTTGTGGGCAAGTGGAGGAAGCGATGAGAAAAGGAGGTAAATATGAGTGGCTTTGGGAAGTCAGAGAACCATTGTTGTGGAAATACAAGGATGAGACGCAGAGCTGTACGAGAGTGAGGTTCCCTTCCCACAAGAAGAGACAGGTGCACACAACACTTCCCTAACAGTTTCTTTCCTTGCTACACCCTCCTACGTCACACCTTACGTTAACACTCCCTCCTGCGTCACACATTAACACTCCCTCCTATGTCACACTTTATCACTCTTTTCCAAAATACATTTTCCTTCACCATACCTTCCCTTACCGTTCCTTCCCTCGTCATGTAGCAACATCTTACCTATCCACTCCACGCCCGTTCTATCCATCCTCAGTCTCCTCCCTACATTCCTAATCTACTCCTTTCCTCCCCATGCCCCCAAGCACCATTCTTTTCATCCTCACGCCCTCAATACCATCCTCAGCTTCGCCTTGTCAAAAACACCACACCAACCCTCACCACACCCGCAACACCACACCCACCTCACCACACCCTCCTGCCATACCTATCTTCGGCACGCCCTCTCATCACATCCATCACCACACCCCCAACACTACGCATATCCTAACCACGCCCCCCACCCCTACCTCATACACCACGCCCCCAGCACCACGCCCTCACCAACACGCCTACTCTCGTCATTATCAGCCACCACCACATCTGCAGTTATCTCATCCTCAACAACCACAGAGATAAGGCAGGTTATCACCACCTCGTACACTGCTGCAGGCGACATAGTCAAAGATCAGATTTCACTTTTTTTTCTTCTTTTATCGTGGTGACCAGACCTTGAGTGGCTTTGGTTACCTCGCTAACCACACATTCATTTTTTCCTCCGGGTAAACCGTGAGTGTCTCGCGTAAGGCGCTATATAAGTCGGGTGAGGATTTCAGCATTCATAAGTTTATTTTCAAGAGGAAATGGACCCCATCCACAACACGGTGAGGTGCTTGCATTACGGTGAGGATTGGTGGTTGTCTCCCCTCAGTGAGGCATAAAGAAATCGGAAATCATATTCGTAAAGACACCTTATCAACCATAATAGATAATGCATCCCTGGTCAAACAACACGTGATTCAACGCCTTGTATACCCATGAGATCCGCCAGAGTCACCCATGTCCACTACACACGAATGCTGAATGTTATCTGTTGCCGTGTGGAGGCGCTGATGCTTTCGTTCGCCAGCAACAGCGCCATCTGTATACCTGGGGTCGTGACCCTTCACCTGGCCCTACCTGGTAGAGATACCTCAAGCCAACACCAGTGGCCCCGCCTGTACTTTTCCGACCTCTGTTTCTGACCTGCGACCCTCAGCTTTCCTCTTGTTACTGTCTCCTGCAGGAGGAGGAAGAACATATTGTGTTCTGTGTTTCTCATCGATATCTATCATCAATTTCTTTTGTTTTTCTTTCAATCTTTTCCTTTCCATCAGCTGGCACCTTGACCCTGGCATTTGACCCGACCCATAAGGATCAGGTCAAAGGTCAGTCATTCCTCCCAAAGCTGAACAAAAACTGAGCCATTCCTTTTTATTTTTTGTGATGAGGTCAAAGGTGAAACGATAACATTTGTCTTCGTTAAATTTACGCATTTAGAATTCATGGGTTGGGTCACTACTGCAGGCCACGGTGATCATAATGACACTTGGGACAATAATACTGAAGGTGTATTATGAGGAAGATGTTGATGTACTACATCTGCTTGCGAAGACATGGTTTCTTTAGTTTTCCAGTGCTCAACACTCCTGACGCTACTTATTGTGTTCCTTTTAGAAGTAGATGGGAATAGATTGGGTACTACCCCACTGTACAGATAACGCTAAACTTCATGTAAATGACGAAGAACGTATGTGTACAGTCAGGGGTCAGTAGGATTGAAATCACTAACCTGTTCTCCTTATTATCGACGCTATATACATTGTTTCGCTCGGAGCAAAACAATGCCATTTGTCTAGCGGGTTTAACTATCTATGTATGTGACACATTGGTGGGTATGGTTGATTTTCCTGTGAATCCGAGTGCAGAACTAGGTCGTACTGCTCAGCAGTCTTACTGAAGGACCAACAGGAGGACATGTTTGGCCATATATTCGACGTTCATCCTTGACATGACAAACGCCAGCTCACAATAGGTGTTACAGTGTCGTAACCTGACGACCTAACGTGGTACAATCACTGAAGTGTATGGCACACCTAGCAACAAGAGCGTCACACCTAGCAACAAGAACGTCATACCTAGCTACGAGAGCGTCACACCCAGCAACAAGAGCGTCACACCTAGCTACGAGAGCGTCACACCTAGCAACAAGAAAGTCACACCCAGCACCAAGAGCGTCACGCCTAGCAACAAGAGCGTCACGCCTAGCAACAAGAAAGTCACACCTAGCACCAAGAAAGTCACACCTAACACCAAGAAAGTCACACCTAACACCAAGAAAGACACACCTAGCAACAAGAGCGTCACACCTAGCAACAATAGCGTCACGCCTAGCAACAAGAAAGTCACATCGTTCCCTGCAGGCAGACAAACCATTGTTTGTATGTTGCGTAACACCATACAGACCACTCTCGGTACGCTCCGTATCACCAGACAGACCACTCTCGGTACGCTGCGTATAACTATGGTTTTATTCACTTGCCGGATTCAATATTTGATGGCCTGTTATTCATAGAAAAATTCCCTAGATTTTCTCCTTCATCTAAGACAGAATCACCTTTGAAAATTTTGTTTAATTGCAGAAAACGCTTTTGTTTTCCCCTGTAATATCGTCGTAAAGTAACCATAATTTGCCTTAATTATAGACTTAAATTAAATCATCGTCATGTGAGTTGCGCTCAAGATTTTTCATCTGTTTGACATACCCTGAAACACGCCCGTCACAACAAGGGGAAAGGCCGGGTGCGCGAGACGGGGTAAGACCGGGTGCACGAGACAGCGTCCAGACGGTGGGACGGGGTTGAGGAGGTGTGGTGTGGGGGGGAAGAGAGAGGAGGATGTGATTTAAGACACAGCGGGAGGAGCCAAGCCGTCCACCAACTGCTGCTACCGAGGAGCAGACGCGACAGGTGTGGCGTCTTGTATGACCACACCATCACACCAGTGGATCAATAGCAGACGACCTTATCACAACTACCATCGTATCTGACTACCTCAACCACAACCACGATAGTAGTAGACTACCTACCATAGTACCTGACGACCCCACTACGACCACGATAGCAGGAGACTACGTCAATAATCATAGTATCAGACTATTATGTCTCCACCACGACCACCATAGTATTTAACTACCTCACCACGACTACCAGATAACCTGAAGAGTCCAACATTACCATAGGCTGTGATAGCCATGTCGTGACTATCATAATATCATAGCCAATCTTTGCCACCTCCGCCATATTCCCGCCAGCTCTCTGGCACATCCAGCGCAAAAGTTACCAAGATGAGAGAAAGATTTGCTGACGCTACATTATTACCAACATCCTCCTCATCATCATTCGGTTCAAAAGACGGTTGTCACCAATTCTAATCTTTTTACCACTTATCTGCCACCATTTACTCATCACCAGAGCTTTCCTCACTGCCACCTTGCTGTTTCTACCCTGCCACCACCACCACCAACCTGCGCTACCCACACCTTGCCATCATCATACCTACAACCTTACCACCACCTCCCTGCCAACTCCCTCTGCATCACATCATCCATTATAATGCCAACAACAGCAAGTCACTAATCCATCTACCATATTGACAACACCAAGATCACCAACCAGCCATAAACACACTTATACATTCATCATGTTGCCAACCTACCGTCCCTGCCACCATGACACACTCGACCCCACCACAACACCACACAGTAATGACACCCTCACTCCCCTGCCACTATGACACGACCCCACCACAACACCACACAGTAATGACACCCTCACTCCCCTGCCACTACATTACCTGCGAGCCCACTGCTCTCCAGCCACGACCATACGTACCAGTCACTCACCTTCCACCTTTTCCTATCAACCACACTACCCGCATTCAGCCACGACTAAACCAACCTTTCTATCACCATCTAGCCACGACCAGGTCAACCTCTCTACCACCAGCGAGCCACCTGTAACGACTCTACCATCATCTAGCCACCACCAACCTCCCCCTCCGACACCCCAGCATCCTCCCCGCTGCCCGGGACACACCACCTCCTTGGAGATACCAATCTCCTCCGAACAGGTAAAAGGTTAAGTCTGCAGATAACCCACGGGTCTGTTCCGGTTATCACACGATAACAAAGCCAAGATCCCGAAATAGTTGTTGACGACGCTCAGGGGGAAACAAGACGAACTTATAAGCTGTTATGCAAATGTGACGTATGGTTAACTTTCTGTGATATTAGATTTTGAAATCGTACATCTTGTGGCTATATAATGTTTTGCTCTATCTCTCGTATGGCCCACAGTGGACGGAACTTGTGAAGCGGTGATAGGCTGGCGCGGGTGTAAACACCGCAAGTTCATACCCAGCCCTTTGTGTTGGTAGTAATTTCTGAGTTCTCACGTGTATGTGGGTCAGTGGTGCAGCTCTGTCTTGCAGCTTGATGCGTAAGACAACAGTTGTATTGTGTTAGTGTGCATATACCGGGAACCCACAAGGGTGCGGGGGATAGGGACGCCTGAGAGAGGAGAGTGAGTGAGTGAGGGATGTTTGTATCTGGCATTCCTTGTTCTGGCGTCATTGTTACTCTGGCGTCTTCAAGGCCTCTGAGGAGAGCGTCGTGCGTTGGGCATAGCACTGTAGATGTTGGGGAGGTAGTGAGGGTCTTTATGTGGCAGCAGGAGGATTTGTGCCCATGTCTGGCTCTTTCATGGGATCGTGTGCCTGGTGTTTGGGACGGCTGTTGGAAGCCCAGTGAGTGAACGCTGTTAGGGGTCAGCTGTGCTGTGTGTATAGACTGATGACGTGTGGTTCTCTCTCTCTCTCTCTCTCTCTCTCTCTCTCTCTGCTCGAGGTCAATTTTCACTCCTCGGCCCAGGTAAGCTGTCTTTTCTCTCTCCCTCACCCTCGGTCATTTCTCTGCAATGAGCCTGGGTTTAATTCCAGTATATCTTCAGGCGTATTTCTGCATACGATTTCCAAGAGTTCGTGAATACGCACGCTGTACTTTAGTCCTCATTTTGTAATTGCTGACTTTCAGACATCTAATTCTGGAGTCTTACTCATTGCCAGAATGCTCTCGATCACATAGTGAGGCTAAAGCGTTCACCTTGTTTTCCTAGGTTTCTTCTGTTCTGCTTTAGCTTCTTCCATTACGGTCAAGACTAATGACTATCCTCATAGGTCGCTAGCTGTTAAACACAACCATTCAACCAACCATTACGGTCAGCTGGAGGTATTTACACAGCTAATGTGGAGCATATGTCCTGCCATGGGTATGAGTGTAGTATCTTAGTGTTTGGCTTCTACGATCTCTTGGATGTGGTATATACTCTGTACCTGTTGCCTGGGATTGCTATTAACCACACGCTTTTCCCCACGGTTTCATTCCATGCATCTAGAGCATTATGTACATCTTCACTATCCGTTCGTGTACATCTTCACTATCCGTCCCTTCAAGATCTACTACACTGGGAAGATCAGTGTCTGTTGCTCCTCTACACCACATGAGTACGAGAGGTCCAATACTGTATCTACAGGAGGAGTACTATCACTGCTGGAGTAGGGGTCACCTTGTGTGATAGCGAGTTTTTCCATTTCCAAGAATTATGTCAGGGGGGCCGTACTGGCTGAGTGGCCTCTTGAAGTTGAAAAGTTCTGCTTCATTGCCGCGCACGGTATGATTGTGGAGTTGGTTGAGCTGCGACCGAGGCTTGTATGTGTATTAGAGTCACCGATGATATAGGCAGAGTTAGGCACCCCTGACGAGGGGACATATATATATGCTACAGTCTCACTGAAGTCGTGAATTCTACTGAGGAGGTTTCTTCGTCCTTGAATGTCGTAGAAAATTTATGCTGCAGTGACTGGAAATCTATGGGTGGTAAGAGGAAGGGATGAGACACGATAGATACTAAAAGATCGCCACAATCAAAGCCGTTGGAGCTGCTTTGCGCCCACGAAAGAAACGCCTTTTAAATGCTTCTCTTTCAAGATCCATCTTGTGATAAGAGGAACGATACAGACAGTATTTACCCAGTTACAGCCGGAGCTGCTTTACTATAACCTGTCTGTATCACATGATGTGAGTGACTTTAAAACACGGAATGACCATCATTTGAAGGTAATTTTGAAGCCAAAACCTTTACCATTGTATGGGAAACTTTCTGACACACCGAACCCATTGTGAATCAACCTCCAGAACCAGACCCTTACCTTATCTGGGCGTCCGCAAGGACGTCATAAACCACAGTTTCCTGCCGATCAAGAAGAAAAAAAAAGACGCATCATTATCTCGTGTGGAGTTTGATCCCTGGGCCAGCATCTGTCTTTATCACGTGGATCGCTAACGAGTAAATAAACAGAGTCGTCACCTGCTGTGGGTGTGGGTCGTGTACAACGGCATCTTCAGCACAAGGTTATCTAATCTTAGACGGTCGGTTACCACACACCTCAACCAACGCTGCTGTGGAGAGGAGGTCGTGAATCTCATCCTTGTGAAGGGCTGACTGATCCTGGCGTTTTGCGACGACGGGGCCAGAGCTGCGTCCACCTCCGGCTCAGGGTATGGTGTGCCTCTTGTCTGCCCTCAGGGTGGGGGAGGCGGAAAACGGGTGCGAGGCGCCCTCGGAGGTGGCAGCAGCCGCAGCTTCTAATCGTAAATCTTTAATTACAAGATATCAAGAATCTGGAGATATTTTCAGACGGACGATCCGTGGTGTTTATTACGCAGTGGGAGGGGTGCCAAGCCTCGGCGCCTCCATAAGCCACTCACACTTCTCCATGAGAACCATTCCAATGTGTGTGTGTGTGTGTGTGTGTGTGTGTGTGAGTACAGTCAAGAGGATGAGTAACAGTGAAAAGTGAGGCTAATGTGAGTGAGATGTACACATTATGCTACAGGGGGAAGGTCTGGTTGACCTGGACCGTTCCGTTGTGCAGTGTACGAGTCCCACGACCATCCAGAGACCCTAAACGACCCATGTCCATCCAGAGACCCTAAACGACCCATGTCCATCCAGAAACCCTAAACGACCCTTGACCATCCAGAGATCCTAAACGACTCATGACCATCCAGAGACCCTAAACGACCCATGTCCATCCAGAGACCCTAAACGACCCATGACCTTCACCTCAGGACCATCCTACCACACTGTTGTAAACTGTGAGCGGGTATATGAAGCCTCAGCTTCCTCGATCTATTTAGTAATGAATCCTAAGAATTGACTTACCCCAAGACCCTGTCTAAGACCCTGAGACACTGACCAAGACCCTGACCAAAGACCCTAACCAAGACCCTGATCAAGACTCTAACCAAGACCCTAACCAAGACCCTGACCAAGACAATGACTAAGACCTTGACCAAGACCCTGACCAAGACCCTGACCAAGACCCTAACCAAGACCCTAACCAAGATCCTGACCAAGACCCTGACCAAGACCCTGACCAAAGACCCTAACCAAGATCCTGACCAAGACCCT
>JAUUDZ010266980.1:0-16902 GCA_032361705.1 Panulirus versicolor | reverse complement strand
TACTACTACTGTGGGAGGAGGATGGTATCTTCATGCTACTAGCGTGGGAGGATAATGGTATCTTTACGCTCCTAGTGTGGGAGGAGGATCGTATATATATATATATGCTACTAGTGTGGGAGGAGCATTAAGAATATCTATGGTACCAGTGTGGATGATGGATGGTATACTTATACTAATTCTCTTGAAGGATGAAGGAATCTTCATGCTACTTGTGTGTGTGTGTGGGGGGGGGGGGATGATATCTTTATACTACTAGTTTGGGAATAGTATGGTATCTTTATGCGGCTAGTGTGGCAGGTTGATATATCTTTATGCTACATTTGTGAAAGGAAGATGGTATCTTGATGCAACTAGTGTGGAAGAAAATGGTATCTTTACGCTGCTAACGTGGGGGTATAAAGGTATATGTATGCTATTAGTGTGAGAGGAAGTTGGAATATTTATGCTACTGATATGAAATACGGCTGGTATCTTTATACTACTAGTGCTAGGAGACAATGGTATCTTTATGCTACTCGTGTTTGAGGATAATGGTATCATAATGCTACAAGCTTGGGAGGAGCATGGTTTCTTTATGCTACAAGTGTCGGAGGGGGATGGTATCTTTATGCTACTACTGTGAGAGGAGGATGGTACCTTTATGCTACTGCTATGGGAGGAGAATGGTATCTTTATGCTACTAGCGTGGGAGGAGGATGGTATCTTTACGCTACTAGTGTGAAGGAGGAAGGTACCGTTTTGCTATTAGGACGGGAGGAGGATCTTTATGACACCATTGTTGGTGAAGGATGTTATATTTACGCTATTCCTCTTGGAGGGTGCTGGAATCTTTATGCTACTAGTGTAGAGGGGTGAAAATGATATCTTTATGATATTTGTGTGGGAAGAGTATGGCATCTTTATGCTACTAGAGTTAAGGGAGGATACTATCTTTATGTTGGTGGTGTGATTGGAGAATGGTATCTTTATGTTTCTCTTTTGGGTAGAGGATGGTCTTTTTTTGCTAGTAATGTGGGAGGGAGGATGTTATATTTATGCTACACTTATGAGAAGATGGTGTCTTTATGCTGCTAGTGTGGCAAGAGGATGGCATCTGTATGCTACATTTGTGGGCGAAAGATGGTATCTTTATGCTATTATTGTTTGAGTATAAGGTTATCTTTATGCTACAAGCTTGGAAGAAACATGGTTTCTTTATGCTACTAGTGTCGGAGGAGGATGGTATCTTTATTCTACTAATGTGAAAGAGGGATGGTATCTTTATGGCACTAGTGTTAACGGAGGATGGTATCTTTATTTTACTAGTGTTATAGGAGGATGTTATCCTAATGCTTCTGTTGTTGCTGGAGAATGGTATCTTTATGCTACTAGTGTTAGGGGAATGCGGCATCTTTATGCTACTAGTGTTAGGGGAATGTGGTATCTTTATGCTACTTTATGTATCTTTATGTATCTTTATGCTACCAGTATTAGAGGAGGATAGAATCTTTATGCTGTTAATGTGGCAGGATGATGGCATCTTTATGCTACATTTGTGGAAGATAGTATCTTTTTGCTGCTAGTGTTTGAGGAGTAGGGTATATTCATGCTGCTAGTGTTGGAGGAAGATGGCATATTTATGTTACCAGTGTGAGATGTGGTTATCGTTAAGCTATTAGTTTGGGAGAATATTGGTATCTTTATGTAACTAGTGAGGTGAGGGAGGATGGTATCTTTATGCTACTATTGTGGGAGAAGTATGGTATCTTTATACTACAAGTGTCGGATGAGGATGGTCTCTTTATGATTATATTGTGATAGGAAGTTGGTGTCTTTATACCTCTAGTGTCGAATGAGGATAGTATCTTTATGCTACTAATGTGGGAGGAACATGGTTTCTTTATGCTACTAGTGTCGGAGGAGGATTGTATCTTATTGTTCTGATGTTTAATAAGGATAGTATCTTTATGCTACTAGTGTTAAGGAAGCAGGGTATAATTATGATATTAGTGTGACAGGAGAATTGTATCTTTATGCTTTTGTTGTGTTTGGAGGATGATATCTTGATGATATCTTATGCTATTTGTATGTGAGGAGGATGGTATCTTTAAACTATATTTGTGGGAGGAAGAAAGTATCTTTATGCTGCTAGTGTGAGAGGAGTAGGGTATCTTTATGATACTAGTATGGGGGAAGATGGCATATTTATGCTACTAATTTGAAATGAGGTTGGTATTTTTATGCGTCTAGTGTGGGAGGAGGATGGTATCTTCATACTAATAGTGTGGGAGGAAGGATGGTATCTTTATGCTGATATTTTGGGAGAAGTATGGTATCTTTGTGTTGCTATTTTAGGAGAAGTGTGGTATCTTTACTTATGTGGTCGGAGGATGGTATCTTTATGCTGCTAGTGTTGGAGAAGTAAAGTATATTTTTGCAGTGGGGGAGTAGTGGGAGAGGGGGGGGGGGGAGATGCCATATTTATGCTAATAGTGTGAGATGTGTTTGGAATCTTTATGCTACTCGTGTGGGAGGTGGGGTGGTATTTTTATGCTTCTAGCATGGGAGGAGCATGGTTTCTTTATGCTACTTGTGTCGGAGAAGGATAGTATCTTATTCTTCAAATGTTTAAGAAGGATGGTATCTTTATGCTACTAGTGTTAGGGGAGAAAGGTATCTTTATACTACTAGTATGACAGGAGAATGGCATCTTTATGCTTCTCTTGCGGGTGGAGGATGGTATCACTATGCTACCTGTATGGCAGGAGGATGGTATTTTTATGCTATTAGTGTCGGAGGAGGATGGAATCTTTATTCTACTAATGTGGAAGGAGGATGGTATTTTTATGTCAGTAGCGTGGAAGGACAATGGTATCTTTACGCTAATAGTGTGTAGGAGGAAAGTATCTTTTTGCTACTAGTGTGGGCGGAGGATGGTATATTTATGCTATTAGTGTGGGAAGAGGATGGTATCTTTATGCTAATAGTGTGGGAAGAGGATGGTATATTTATGTTACTAGTGTGGCAGAAGTGTGGGAAGAAGATTCCGTCTTTATGCTACTATTGGGGAAGAGAATTGTATTCTTATGCTGCTAGTGTGGGAGAAGAATGGTATATTCATGTTCTTAGTGTCGGAGGAAGATGGCATCTTTATGATGCTTGTGTGGGAGGGAGGATGATATCTCTATGCTGTTAGTGTTGGAGAATGGTATCTTTATGCGACTAGAGTGGGAGTAAGATGGTATCTTTTTTCTCTTAGTGTGAGAGGAGTTTGGTATCTTTATGCGACTAGAGTGGGAGTAAGATGGTATCTTTTTTCTCTTAGTGTGAGAGGAGTTTGGTATCTTTGTGGGGCTAGCGTTGGGATTAATGATTGTATCTCTATGCAAGTGGCGTGTGAGAAGGATGGTGTCTATGGTGTGGGAGGAGGATGCGTTCTTTATACGACTCTTGTAAGAGCATTGTTATATCTTTGATCTACTAGTGTGGGAGGAGGAGAGTATATCTAGTGTGGGAGAGCGGATGGTATCTTCATTCTATTAAAATGGAAAAGGATGGTATATTTATCCTACTAGTGTGGGAGGAGGTTGGAATTTTTACGCTACTAGTGTGAGAGGAGGGTGATGTCTTTATGCTACTAGATTTGGAGGAGGTTGATATATTTATGCTATTAGCTTTGGAAGGAGTATGATATCTTTGTTCTACTAGTGTTGGAGGAGGATGGTATCTTTATGCTGCTTCTTTGTTAGGATGGCATATGGATATTACAAATTCGGGAGGAAGATGGTATCTTTATCCTGCTAGTGTGACAGGAGGATGGTATCTTTGTGTCACTATTGTGGAAGGAGGATGTTATCTTTATGCAACTAGTGCTGGAGGAAGAATGTATCTTTATGCTACTAGTGTGGGAAGGTGATTGAATCTTTATGCTAATAGTGTGGGTAGAGGAAGGTATCTTTATGCTAATAGTGTGGGTAGAGGAAGGTATATTTATTCTACTAATGCAGGAGGATGGTATCTTTATGGCACAGGTGTGGGAGGAGGTTGGTTTTCTATGCTACTAGTCTTGGAGAGAGGATGGTACCTTTTCGCCTCTATTTTGGGAAGAGTTGGGTATCTTTATGCTACTTGTGTGGGAAGAGGCTGGTATTCATATTCTACTTGTGTTGGAGAAGGGTGGTATCTTTATGCTACTAGTGTGGGAAGGAGACATCTTTTTGCTACTAGTGTGGGAGGAGGATGGTATCTTTAAGCTACTAATATGGGAAGAGAATGGTTTCTTCATGCTAATAGTGTGGGAGGAGGGTGGTATCTTTATGCTACTAGTTTGGGAGGGAGAATGGAATCCTTAATCTACTAGTGTGAGAGGAAGATGGTATCTTTATGCTAATTATGTGGGAGTGAGAATGATATCTTTATGCCATTTATGCATTAGAATAGTATCTTTATGTTCATAGTGTAAGAAAAGGATGGCATATTCATGCTACTAGAGTAGAAGAAAGATGGTATCTTTATGCTAATAGTGTGAGAGGAAGATTGCATCTTTATGCTACTGTGTGGAAGAGAATGATATTTCTATGCTGCTAGTATGGAAGGAAAATGGTATATTTATACTACTAATGTGGAAGGAATATGGCATATTTATGATGCTTATGTTGAAGGGAGGATGAGATCTTTATGCTGTTGGTGTTGGAGAAAGTTATCTTTATGGTACTAGCGTGGGAGGAAGACGGCATCATTTTCATCTTAGTGTGGGAGGAGATTGATATATTTATGGAACAGTTATTAGGGGGTGGATGATGGTATCTTTATGCTACTAGAAGGATGATATCTTGTTGCTACTAATCTGGTAGGAAGATGGTATCTTTATGCTGTTAGTGTGGAAGGAGGATTGTAACTTTATGCTTCTAGTGTGGGAGAAGGATAGTATCTTCATGCTACTAGATGTTGTAGGAGGATGATAACTTAATGCTACTAATTTGAGAGGAAGAAAGGATCTTTATGCTGCTAGTGTAGAAGGTAGGATGATATCTTAAAGCTACTAGTTTGGGAGGATGATGGAATCTTTATTCTATTTTGTGGAAGGAGGACAATATCTTTATGCTACTAAATTAGGAGGAGGGTGATATCTTTATATTAATACCTTGAGGGGAGTATTTTATCTTATTCCAATAGTGTGGGAGAAGAAGAGTATCTCTATGCTGCTAGTGGAGGATGAGGATGGTATATTTATGCTAGTAATACAGAAAAAGGATGGTATCTTTGTAAAAATACTGTGGGACGAGAATGGTACCTTTTTGGTATTGATATAGGAGGAGGATGGTATCTTTATTCTACTAGTGTGGGAGGAGTATGGTATCGTTGTGCAAATACCGTGGGAGAAGGAGGGTTCCTTTATGCTACTAATGTTGGAGGAGGATGGTGGATTTGGGACGGGAATAATAGCTTTATCATAATAGTATATGAGGAGGATCGTATCCTTCTACTAGTATAGGAGGAAGGATGGTATCTTTATGGTACCAGTGTGGGAAGAGGAGGATATATTCATGCTATTATTGTGGGATGATAGTATCTTTATGGGACTTTTGAGGAAAGAGGATTATATCTTTATGCTATTAGTGAGGGAGACTGATATCTTTATGCGCATATTGTTGAAGGAGGAGACATGGGAGTTGTGTGGGGGAGGATGGTGTCTTTATGCTACTGGAGGGGGAGGAGGATAGAATCTTTATGGTACTAGTGTTGGGGGAAGATGGTATCTATATGCGACTAGTGTGGAGGGAGGATGGAAAAATTATGTTACTATTGTGGGAACAGGATGGTATCTATATGCTACTTTTTTGGGAGGAGGATGGCATCTTTATGATGCTTCTGTGGAGGGAGGATGATAACTTTATGCAATAATATTCGGAGGAAGCTGATATCTATATGCTATCACTTTGGGAGGAGTATGATATCTTTGTTCTCCTAGTGTGGAAAGCGGATAGTATCTTTATGCTGCTACTGTGGTAGGAGGATGATATCTTAATGTTACTAATCTGGGAGGAGGATGGTATCTTTAAGAAGTTAGTGTGACAGGATGATAGTATCTCTATATTACTGGTGTGGAAGGAAGATTTTGACTTAATGCTTCTAGTATGGGAGAAGGATGGTATCTTTATGCGACTAGAGTTTGAGAAGGACGGTATCTTTGTGCTACTAGAGTTTGAGGAGGATGGTATCTTTATGCTTCTAGTGTGGGAAGAGAATGGTACATTCATGCTACTAGTATGGGACGAGGATTGTATATTAATGCTAATAGTGTGGGTGGAGGATGGTATCTTTATGTTACTATTGTGGGAAAGAGGATGTTATCTTTATGCTGCATGTGTTTGAGGAGGAAGGTATCTTTATGCTATTACCGTAGAATGAGAATGGTACATTTATGCTACTAGTGTGGAAGAGGATTGTATCTTCATGCTAATAGTATGGGTAGAGGATGGTATCTTTATGCTAAAAGTTATGAAGGGAGGATGCTATCTTTATGCTATTAGTGTGGAGGGAGAATGGTATCTTTATTTTACTAGTGAGGAGGAGGACGGTATCTTTATGCTAATGTTGTGAGAGGGAGGATTTTATCTTTATGCTACTAGTGTTGGAGGAGGATGGTACCTATATGTTAATTGTGTGGGAGGAGAATGGGACATTCATGCTATTATTATGGGTAGAAGATTGTATATTTATGGTAACAGTGTGGGTGGAGGATAATATCTTTATGTTTAAAGTTTTAAAGGTAGGATGGTATCTTTACGCTATTATTGTAGGGGAAAATAGTATCTTTATGCTATTAGTGTGGGAGTAGGATGATATTTTTATGATACAGTTGTGGGAGGAGGAGGGTATGATTATGCTACTAGTGTCGGAGGAGGGATGTTACGTTTTTCCTACTACTGTGGGAGAAGTAGGGTATCTTTATGCTGCCTCCGTGGGAGGAGCTTGGTATCCTTTTGCTACAGGAGTTGGAGAAAGATGGTGTCTTATGGTACCAGTATGGGAGGAGGATGGTATCTTTATGCTAATAGTGTGGGAAGAGTATGGTATCTGTATGCTGCTAGTTTGGGAGGAGTATGGTATCGTTATACTACTAGTGTGTGAGGAGGATGGTGTCTTTATCCTACTACTGCTATAGGAGGATGATATCTTAATGCTACTAATCTGGGAGGAAGATAGTATCTTTATGCTGCTAGTTTAGGAGGTAGAATGGTATCTCAATGCTACTTTTGTGGGAGGAAGACGGAATATTTATGATATTCTGTGGTACGAAGATAATATCTTTATGCTACTAAACTGGGATGATATCTTTATACTATTACTTTGGGACGAGTATGATACCTTTATTCTAATAGTGTGGGAGAAGAATGATACCTCTATGCAGCTAGTGATGGGTGAGAATGATATATCTATGCTAGTAATGCGGGAAAAGGATGGTATCTTTGTAATAATACTGTGGGAGGAGGATGGCATCTTTTTGGTATTAATATAGTAGGAGGGTGGTATCTATATTGTACTAGTGTGGGAGGAGATAGTATCATTATGCAAATACCGTAGGAAAATGATGGTTTCAATATGCTACAAGCGCTGGAAGAGGATAGTGGATTTATGCCACCTAATGTGGGAGGAGGATGATAGCTTTCTTATACCAGAGTGGGAGGTGGATTGAAAGATGGTGTCTTATGCTAATAGTGTGGGAGGATGACGGTATCTTTATACAACTAGTGTGGGAAGAAGATGGTATCATTATACTAAAGAGGGTCGTATCTTTATGCTATTAGTGTTGGAAGAGTATGGTATCTGTACGTTACTAGTTTAAGAGGAGTAAATCTTTATTGTACTAGAGTGTGAAGAGAATGGTATATTTAAGCTACTTCTGCTATAGGAGGATATCTTAATGCTACTAATCTGGGGTAATGATGTCTTTATGCTATTAGTGTGGGACGAGGTTGTTATATTTATGCTACTACATTGGAAAAAGGATAGTATTTTTGTGGGAGGGAGGATGGTCCGCTTTTGCTACTATTATGGGAAGAGTAGAGTATCATTATGCTACTTTTGTGGGAGGAGGTTGGTTTCTTTTTGCTACAGGAGTTGAATAAGGATATTATCTTTATGGCACTAGTGTGGGAGGAGGAAGAAATCTTTATATTACTTATGTGCGAGGAGAATGATATTTTATGCTAATATTGTGGGAAGAGGATGGTATCTCTACAACACTAGTGTGGGAAGAGGATGGTATCATTATACTAATAGTATGGAAAAAGGATTGTATCTTTATGCTATTAGTGTGTCAAGAGTGTGGTATCTGTATGCTACTAGTTTCGGAGAAGTACGATATCTTTATTCTACTAAACTGTGAGGAGGATGGTATCTTTATGCTACTTCTGCTATAGGAGGATGATATCTTGATTATGCTGTTAGTGTGGGTGGTAGGATGGTATCTTAATGCTACCAGTGTGGGAGGAAGATGAAATCTTTATATTTTGTGGGACGAGGATAATATGTTTATGCTACTAAATTGGGAGGAGGATGATATCTTTATACTGTTACTTTGGAACGAGTATGATACCTTTATTTCAAGAGTGTGGGAAATGAATGGTATCTCTATGCTGCTTGTCATTGCTGAGAATGGTATATTTATGCTAGTAATTCGGGAAATGATGGTATCGTTATAATGATACTGTGGGAGGAGGATAGCATCTTTATGATGCTTCTGTGGGAGGGAGGATGATAACTTTATACTAAAAGATTGGAAGGAAGTTGATGCCTTTATGCCATTACTGCGGCAGGAGTATGATATCTTTGTTTTCCTAATGTGGGAAGAGGATGGTATCTTTATTCTGCTACTATGGTAGGAGGATGATATCTTAATGCTACTAACCTGAGAGGAGGATGGTATCTTTATGAAGTTAGTGTGGCAGGAGGATAATATCTTTATATTACTAGTGTGGAGGGAAGATTTATACTTTATGCTTCTATTATGGAAGGAGGATGGTATATTTATGCTACTGTTGTGGGAGGGAGGTTGTTATCTTTATTTTACTTGTGACTGAGGAGGATGGTATCTTTATGCTGCTGTTGTGGGAGGGATGATGTTGTCTTTATTCAAATTGTGATTGAGGAAGAAGGTATCTTTATGCTATTAGCATAGAAGGAGAATGGTACGTTCTTGCTACTAGTGTGGGAAGAAGATCGTATCTTTATGCTAACAGGGTGGGTTGAGGCTGGTTTCTTTATGCTAAGAATTTTAAAGGGATAATGATGTCTTTATGTTATTAGTGTGGGAGGAGGTTGGTATATCTTTAAGCTACCACATTGGGTAGAGGATGGTTTCTTTGTGGAAGGGAGGATGGTACGCTTTGGCTACTATTGTGGGAGGAGTAGGGTATCTTTATGCTACTTTTGAGGGAGAAGGTTGATATCTTTTGCTACAGGAGTTGGAGAAGGATGGTATCATTATGATACTAGTGTGGGAGGAGGATGATATCTTTATGATATTAGTGTGCGAAGAGAATGGTATTTTATGCTAGTATTATGGGAAGAGGATGGTATCTCTACAATATTAGTGTGGGAGGAGGATGGTATCATTATACTAATAGCGTGGGAAGAGGATTGTATCTTTATGCTATTTGTGTGGTAAGATTATGGTATCTGTATGCTACTAGTTTCGGAGAAGTATAATACCTATATTCTACTAAAGTGTGAGGAGGATGGTATCTTTATGCTACTTCTGCTATAGGAGGATGTTATCTTAATGCTACTAATCTGAGAGGAAGATAGGATAATTATGCTGCTTGTGTGGGTGGTAGGACGGTATCTTAATGATTGTAGTGTGGGAGGAAGATGAAATCCTTATGATATTTTATTGCGCGAGGATAATATCTTTATGCTACGAAATTGGGACGAGGATGATATCTTTATTTGGGACGAGTATGATACCTTAATTTTGATAGCGTGGGAAAAGAATGGTATCTCCATTCTGCTAGTGATGGGTGAGATTGGTAAATTTATGTTAGTAATTCGGGAAAAGGATGGTGTCTATATTAATACTGTGGGAAAAGGATGGCATCTTTTTGGTATCAATATAGGAGGATAATGGTATCTTTTTGTATCAATATAGCAAGATAATGGTATCTTTTTGTATCAATATAGCAGGAGGGTGGTATCTATATTCTACTAGTGTGGGTAGTATACTTATGCAAATACCGCGAGACAATGATGGTTACTTTATGCTACTAGTGCTGGAAGAGGATAGTGGATTTATGCCAGCTAGTTTGGGAGGGGGATGATAGCTTTATTATACCAGTGTGGGAGGTGGATTATATCTTTATGCTACTAGTGTGAGAGGATGATGGTATCTTTATACTACTAGTGTGGACAAAGGATTGTATGTTTATGCTACCAGAGTGAGAGGAAGAACGGTATCTTTATGGCACTAGTGTGGATGGAGGATGATATTCTTATGCTATTAGTGTGGGATGATAGTATCTTTATGAGACTATTGAGGAAAGAGGATTATATGTTTATGCTATTAGTGAGGGAGACTGATGTGTTTATGAGAATATTGTTGAAGGAGGATGGCATTTTTATACTCGTACTCGAGGAAGAGATATGGGAGTTGTGTGGGGTGAGGATGGTATCTTTGTGCTACTAGGTTGGATGGAGGATGGTACATTATTGCTACTGGTGTGGGAGGAGGTTGAATCTTTTCGCTACAAGGTTTGAAGGAGGAGGATATGTTTATGCTACTACTGTGGGAGGAAGATGGTATCTGTATGTTAGTAGCGTGGCAGGAGGTTGGAATAACTATGTTACTGTTGTGGGAACAGGATGGTCTCTATATGGTACTTTTCTGAGACTAGGATGGCATCTATATGATGCTTTTGTGGGAGGGAGGATGATAACTTTATACTACAAGCTTGGAAGGAAGTTGATGTCTTTCTGCTATTACTAGGGTAGGAGTATGATATCTTTGTTCTCCTAGTGTGGGAAGAGGATGTTATCTTTATGCTGCTAATATGGTAGGAGGATGATATCTTAATGCTGCTAGTCTGGGAGGAAGATGGTATATTCATGAAGTAGTGTGACAGGAGGATAAGATCTCTATGTTACTAGTGTGGAAAGAAGATTTTTAATCTATGCCCTTAGTATGGGAGGAGGATGGTATAATTAAGCTACTGTTGTGGGAAAGAGAGTGTTATCTTTACGCTACAAGAGTGTGAGAAGGATGGTATCTTTATGCTGGTAGTGTGGGAAGAGAAAGGAATATTCATGCTACTAGTGTGGGAAGAGGATTGTATCTTTATGCTAACAGTGTGGGTTCAGGCTGGTATCTTCATGCTAAGATTTTTAAAGGGATAATGTTGTCTTTAATATGCTATTAGTGTGGGAGGAGGTTGATATATTTATGCTACTACATTGGGAAGAGGATGGAATTTTGTGGGAGGGAGAATGGTATGCTTTTGCTACTACATTGGGAAGAGGATGGAATTTTGTGGGAGGGAGAATGGTATGCTTTTGCTACTAATGTGGGAGTAGTAGGAAATCTTTATACTACTTTTGTGGGAAAAGGTTGATATCTTTTTGCTACAGGAGTTGGAGAAGGATGGTATCTTTATGCTACTAGTGTGGGAGGAGGATGATATCATTATGCTATTAGTGTGCAAAGAGAATGGTATTTTATGCTAATAGTGTGGGAAGAGCATGGTATCTCTACAATACTAGTGTGGAAGGAGGATGGTATCATTATACTAATAGTGTGGCAAAAGATTCGTATCTTTATACTATTAGTGCTGAAAGAGTATGGTATCTATGTGCTACTAGTTTCGGAGAAGTATGATATCCTTATTCTACTAAAGTGTGAGGAGGATGGTATCTTTATGCTACTTCTGCTATAGGAAGATGTTATCTTAATGCTACTAATCTGGGAGGAAGATAGGATAATTATGCTGCTTGTGTGGGTGGTAGGACGGTATCTTAATGCTACTAGTGTGGGAGGAAGATGAAATCTTTATATTTTGTGGGGCGAGGATAATATCTTTATGCTACTAAATTGGGAGGTGGATAATGTCTATATACTATTACTTTGGGACGAGTATGATACCTTTATTCTAATAATGTGGGAGAAGAATGATATCTCTATGCAGCTAGTGATGGGTGAGAATGGTATATTTATGCTAGTAATGCGGGAAAAGGATGGTATCTTTGTAATAATACTGTGGGAGGAGGATGGCATCTTTCTGGGTATTACTATAGTAGGAGGGTTATATCTATATTCTTCTAGTGCGTAAGAGGATAGTATCATTATGCAAATACCGTGGGAGAAAGATGGTTCCTTTATGCTACTCGTACTGGAGGAGGATAGTGGATTTATGCCAGCTAGTGTGGGAGTGGGATGATAGCTTTATTATACCAGAGTGGGAGGTGGATTATATCTTTATGTTACTAGTGTAGGAGGAGGATGGTATCTTTATACTACTACTGTGGGTGTAGGATTGTATGTTTATGCTACTAGTGTGAGAGGAAGAATGGTATCTTTATGGTACTAGTGTGGGATGGAGGATGATATTTCTATGCTATTAGTGTGGGATGATACTATCTTTATGGGACTGTTGAGGAAAGATGATTATATATTTATGCTATTAGTGAGGGAGACTGGTATCTTTATGCGCATATTGTTGAAGAAGGATGGTACTTTTATACTCTTACTGAAGGAGGAGACATGGGAGTAGTGTGTGTGTGGGGGGGGGGGGGGGGGGGGAGGATGGTATCTTTATGTTAGGGTTGTGGGAGGGAGGGCGTTATCTCTATGCTACCAGGGGAGGATGGTATCTTTATGCTGCTAGTTTGGGAAGAGGATGGTATCTTAGTGCTATTAGTGTGCGAAGAGAATGGTATTTCATGCTGAGATGTGGGAAGAGGATGGTAGCTCTACAATACTCTTTTGGGAGGAGGATGGCACCCTTATACTTATAGTGTGCGAAGAGGATCGTATATTTATGCTATTAGTGTGGGAAGAGTATGGTATCTGTATGCTAATAGCTTCGGAGGAGTATGATATCTTTATTCTACTAGAGTGTGAGGAGGATGGTATCTTTATTCAACTATTGGTATAGGAGGATGATATCTTAATGCTATTAATCTTGGAGGAATATAGCATCTTTAAGATGCTAGTGTGGGAGGTAGGATGGTTCTTAATGCTACTAGTATGAGAGGAAGATGGATTCTTTTATGATATTTTGTGGAGCAAGGATAATATCTTTATGCTACTAAATTGGGAGGAGGTTGATATGTTTATACTGTTTCTTTGGGAGGAGTATGACATCTTTATTCTGCTAGTGTGCGAGAAAAATAGTATCTTTATGCTGCTAGTGATGAGTGAGATTTTATATTTATGCTAACAATGCGGGAAAAGGATGGTGCCTTTATAATAATACTGTGGGAGGAGGATGGCATCTTTTTGGTATTAACATAGTAGGAGGGTGGTATCTATATTCTGTCAGTGTGGGAGAGGATAGTATCATTATGCAAATACCGTGGGAGAATGATGCTTCTTTTATGCTACTAGTACTGGAAGAGGATAGTGGATTTATGCCAGCTAGTGTGGGAGCTGGGATGATAGCTTTATCATACCAGTGTGGGAGGTGGATTGTATCTTTATGCTACTAGTGTGGGAGGATGATGGTATCTTTATACTACTAGTGTGGGCAGAGGATTGCATGTATATGCTACTAGTGTGGCAGGAAGGATTGTATCTTTATGGTACTAGTGTAGGTGGAGGATGATATCTTTATGCCATTAGTGTGGGATGACAGTATCTTCAAAGGACTATTGAGGAAAGAGGATTATATCTTTGTGCTATTAGTGAGGGAGACTGGTATCTTTATTTGCATATTGTTGAAGAAGGATGGTAATTTTATACTCTTACTGAAGAAGGAGACATGGGAGTAGTGTGGGGGGGAGGATGGTATGTTTGTGCTACTACGTTGGAATGAGGATGATACATTATTGCTACTGGTGTGAGAGGAGGGTAGAATCTTTTTGCTACTAGTTTTGGAGGAGGAGGATATGTTTATGCTACTAGTGTGGGAGGATAATGGCATCTAGATGCTACTAGTATGGAAGGAGGATGGAATGATTTTCCTACTAGTTTTGAAGGAGATGTTTATGCTACCAGTGGTACATTATTGCTACTGGTGGGGGAGGAGGATGGAATCTTTTATCTATTAGTTTAGAAGGAGGAGGATATGTTTATGCTACTAGTGTGGGAGAAAGATGGTATCTATATGTTGGTAGTGTGGAAGGTGGATGGAACAACTATGGTGCTATTGTGGGAACAGGATGGTATCTATATGCTACTTTTCTGGGAGGAGGATGGCATCTATGTGCTTCTAATGTGGAAGGAGGATGGAGCAATTTGCTACTCTTGTGGGAACAGGATGGTATCTATATGCTACTTTTCTGGGAGGAGGATGGTATCTTTATGATGCTTCTGTGGGAGGGATGATGATAACTCTATTCTACAAGATTGGAAGGATGTTGATATCTATATGCTTTTACTTTAACAGGAGTATGATATCTTTGTTCTCCTAATGTGGGAAGAGGATGGTATCTTTATGCTGCTACTGTGGTAGGAGGATGATATCTTAATACTACTAATCTGGGAGGAGGATGGTATCTTTATGAAGTTAGTGTAGCAGGAAGATAGTATCTTTATGTTACTAGTTTGGAAGGAAGATTTTGACTTTATGTTACTAGTTTGGAAGGAAGATTTTGACTTTATGCTTCTAGTGTGAGAAGAGGATGATATCTTCATGCTACTGTTGTGGGCGGGAGGATGTAATCTTTATTCTACAAGAGTTTGAGGAGTATGGTATCTTTACGCTGCTAGTTTGGAATGAGAATGTTTTATTCATGCTACTCGTGTAGGAAGAGGATTGTATCATTATGCTGGTAGTGTGGGTGGATGATGGTATTTCTATGCTGCTGTTGTGGGAGGGAGGATGTTATTTCTATTCTACTTGTGATTGAAAAGGATGGTATCTTTATGCTATTAGCGTAGAAGGAGAATGATACATTCCTGCTACTAGAGTCGGAAAACGATTGTATATGTACGCTAACAGTGCGGGTTGAGGATGCTTTTTTATGCTAAGATTTTTAAAGAGATAAAGACATCTTTTTATGTCATTAGTGTTGGAAGAGAATGGTATATTCATGCTACTACTTTGGGAAGAGGATGGTATATTTGTGGGAGGGAGGATAGTACGCTTTTGCTACTATTGTGGGAGGAGTTGGGTATCTTAATGCTTCTTTTCTGGAAAGAGGTTGGTATCTTTTTGCTACAGGAGTAGAAGGATGGTATCTTTATGCTAATAGTTTGGGAGGAGGATGGTAACTTTATGCAATTAGAGAGCGAAGAGAATGGTATCTTATGCTTATAGTGTGGGAAGAGGATCGATCTTCATGCTATGAGTGTGGGAAGAGTATGCTGTCTGTATGCTACTGGTTTGGGAGGATTAAGATATCTTTATTCTACTAAAGTGTGAGCAGGATGGTATCTTTTTGCTACTATTGCTACAGGAGGAAGACATCTTAATGCTTCTAATCTGGGTTGAAGATAAGATCTTTTTGCTGCTAGTGTGGATGTATGATGGTATCTTAATGCTACTAGTGTGGGAGGGGTTTGGAATCTTTATGCTATTATGTGGGAGGAGGACAATATCGTTATGCTACTAAACTGGGAGTATGATGATATCTTTATACTATTACTCTGGGAGGAGTAAGGCATCTTTATTCTATTAGTGTGGGAGAAGAATAGTATCTCTATGCTGCTAGTGATGGGTGAGGATGGTATACTTAAGATAGTAATGCGGGGAAAGGGTGGTATCTATATAATGATACTGTGGGAGAAGGATGATATATTTTTGGTGTTAATATGGACGGAGGATGCTATCTATATTGTACTAGTGTCGGAGGAGGATGGTATCAATATGAAAATACCGTGGGAGAAGGATGTTTCCTTTATGCTACTAGTGTTGGAGGAGGATGGTATCATTATGAAAATACCGTGGGAGAAGGATGTTTCCTTTATGCTACTAGTGTTGGAGGAGGATGGTGGATTTATACCACTAGTGTGGGAGGAGGTTGATAACTTTATCATATTAGTGTGGGAGGAGGATTGTATCTTTATGCTACTAGTGTGGGAGGATGATGGTTTCTTCATACTACTTGTGTAGGTAAGAATTTGGTATCTGTATGGGACTAGTGTGGGGAAAAGATGGTATCTTTGTGCTACTAGGGTGGGAGGAGGATGGTACATTATTGCTACTGGCGTGGGAGGAGGATAGAATCTTTTTGCTACTAGTTTTGGAAGAGAACGATATGTTTTTGCTACCAGTGAAGGAGAAGGCTGGCATCTATGTGCTTCTAGTGTGGAAGGAGGATAGAATGATTTGCTACTCTTGTGGGAACAGGATGGTATCTATATGCTATTGTTCTGGGAGGAAGATGGCATCTTAATGATGCTTCTGTAGGAAGGAGGATGACATCATTCTGCTACAATATTGGGAGGAAGTTGATAACTGTATGCTATTACTTTGGCATGAGTATGATATCTTTGATCTCCTAGTGTGGGAAGTGGATGGTATATTTACACTACTACTGTAGGAGGAGGATGGTATCTTAATACTACTAGTGTAGGAAGAGGATCATATTTTTATGCTATTAGTATGAGATGATAGTATCTTCATGAGACTAGCGAGGGAGGAGGATTATATCTTCACGCTATCAGTGATTGAGAATGTTATATTTATGTGACTATGATTGAAGGAGGATGGTGTCTTTATGATCTTACGGAGGTAAGATGGTATCTTTGTGCTACTAGTTTTG
>JAUUDZ010266869.1:0-16903 GCA_032361705.1 Panulirus versicolor | reverse complement strand
AAGTATGAATGGAGAAAAACTGGAGGAAGTGAAGTGTTTTATATATCTGGGGGTGGATCTGGCAGCGGATGGAACCATGGAAGCGAAAGTGAGTCACAGGGTGGGGGAGGGGGAAAGGTTCTGGAAGCGTTGAAGAATGTGTGGAAGGCGAGAACGTTTTCTCAGAAAGGAAAAATGGGTATGTTTGAAGGAATAGTGGTTCCAACAGTGTTTTATGGTTGTGAGGCACGCACAATAGATAGGGCTGTGCGGATGGAGGAGGGTGGATGTGTTGGAAATGAGATGGTTGAGGACAATATGTGGTTTGAGGTGGTTTGATCAAGTAAGTAATGAAAGAGTAAGAGAGGTGTGTGGTAATAAAAAGAGTGTGGTTGAGAGAGCAGAAGAGAGTGTATTGAAGTGGTATGGTCACATGGATAGAATGCGTGAGGAAAGATTGACAAAAAGGATATATGTGTCAGAGGTGCAGGGAATGAGGAGAAGTGGGAGACCAAATTGCAGGTGGAAGGATGGAGTGAAAAAGATTTTGAGCGATCGGGGCCTAAACATACAGGAAGGTGAAAGGCGTGCAAGGAATAGAGTTAATTGGAACAATGTGGTATACTAGGGTTGATGTGCTGTCAATAGATTGAACCAGGGCATGTGAATCATCTGGGGTTAATAATGGAAAGTTTTGTGGGGCCTGGATGTGGAAAGGGAGCTGTGGTTTCAGTGCATTAGACATACAGCTAAAGTCTGAGTGTGGACGAATGTGGCCTTTGTTTTCCTTTCCTAGCGCTACCTCGTGCGCACATGGGGAAGGGGGTATCATTTCATGTGTGGCGGGATGGTGGCAGGAATGGATGAAGGCAGCATGCATGAATATGTGCATGTGTACATATGCATGTCTGTGTATGTATATGTATGTATATGTTGAAATGTATATGTGCATGTGTGGGCATTTATGTATATACATGTGTATGTGGGTGGGCTGGGCCATTGTTTCATCTGTTTCCTTGTGCTACCTCGCTAACGCGGGGGACAGCAACAAAGTATTATAAAATATAATAAATGAATAAAATATATATCATACTTAACAGCTGTTTCCGCATCAGCGAGGTAGCTCCAAGAAACAGATGAAGAATGGCCCAACCACTCATATGCACATACATATACATAAATGCACATATATGCACATATACATATCAACATATACATACACATACACAGACATATACATATATACACAGTACATATTCATACTTGCTTGCCTTCATCCATTCGAATCACTACCCCACCTCACAGATAACAGCATCCCTATTCTCTGCTTCAGCAAGGTAGCACCAGGAAAAACAGACAAGAAAAGGCCCCATTCATTCACACTCAATCTCTAATTGTCATGAGTAATGCACTGAAACCACAGCTCCCTATCCACATCCAGGCCCCCACAGACCTTTCCATGGTTTACCCAAGATGCTTCATATGCCTTGGATCAGTCCAATGACAGCACATCAACCCTAGTATACCACATTGTTCCAATACATTCTATTCCTTCTTTTGAGTTGGCCTCGTGAAGTGCTCAAGAAAACATAAGGTGTGAGTCCTGCACGTCTGGGGTAACCCTCCCCCTCATGACAAGATGGGAGGACATGGAGGTCCTGTTTGTTCATTTTCTTGAACTTGGCATCATAACCTACTCTTCTCTTTTTTACAAAGGCATGGCACTAGTGGTGAAAATTATGAACATATGTAGAAATATAAGACTACATATACTAAATGAGCTGCTAACATAAATGAAAATTTGTAGTACTTTTCTTTCTTTAAACTGCATGGTAGAGTACAGACAAAACAACAACCGTACTTGCCCACATCCACTCTCCATCTACCAGGTATAATGAAGTGAAAACAGAGCCTACCTCCACAGCCAAACCCCAAAGACTATTCAATGAAGTACTCCTTAAACTGCTTCATACATCCTTGTTCAGCTCACTGACAGTACATCCCCCCACCCTCTCCTTATCAATTCATTCTATCTCTTGCATGCCTCTCACCATTCTGAATGATCATACCCCATTATTCCATATTCACTCCATGCTCCCATTTCCTTCTTGGTCTCCCTTTCCTCCTTCCTGCCTCCACTTCTTACACACAGAATTCTTCTTTGTAATTCTTCTTGACTCATTCTTTCCATATACCAGATCCATTTCAGCACAGCCTGGTCACCCCTATCAATCATACTATGCTTACTACCATATCTCTTTCTTACACTATCATTCCTTACACAATTAACCTGTCTCATATCACATATTGTCCTCGGGCATTTAATTTCCAACAAGCATGTCTTCTTCCATATTTTTTGCATCAAGGTTACGGCTCACATCTCGACGACACAATCAGGAAAACTATATCTTCAAACATACCCGCTTTTGCCTTACTGGATAAAGTCCTCTTCTTCCACACAATCCTCAATGAACCTACGGCTTAGCCTCTTCTCCCACCATGTATCTTACCTCAGCCTTATGGTTCCATCTCCTGCCAAGTCCAGCCCCAAGTATCTAAAGCAAACCACTTCCTCTATGTCCTCCCCATTCAGACAACTCTCAAACCATCTCATCCATCTCCTTCCTGCACCCAATTCCTTCACTTTTGCTCACATTACACTCTCAACATTCTCCTTTCATACTCTCTCCCAAACTGTCACATGGAAAAATACCCTTGCATAACTATGCCTTATTTTCCCACTGTGTAATCTAGGGGCAAATGAGAACTTTAGTAAAAGATTAAAGGTAAAGGAATAGGAAGTTTTTAAAGAAAAACCTACAATATCCTCCCCACAACTTGCTAGCCACTCTCACTCAACAAACTAAATCTATTTAGAATGTGTAATATTCTATGTATCTCTAAAAGCATTCATATCAAGCACCACCAACTGCTACTTCTGTATAGAATAGAAGGAAACTGTGAAAATAAGCTCAACTCGAAGACAGATACAGAGCATTCAATATCCTCCCCACTATGGGCTACCCACTCACTCATCACTTTTGTTCTTCCACACGTTTGCTATTTCCCACATTAGTAAGTTTGCACCAAGAACACATGAGGATGTAGCTGCATTTGCTCACATCCTCTTCAGCTTTCATACATAATGCATAAAACCCAGAGTCCCCTATCCACAATCGGTTCCCACAGATTTTTCCATGGTTTCCTCTGACATGCTTCATATGTCCTGGTTCAGCCCACTGACAGCAAAGAATCCTGGTAAAACAAATCACTCAAATTCTGTATATCCTTTTCATATCTCACACTCTCCTGCATGTTCAGTCCACAAGCCTTCAAAAAACATCTTTCGCTCCAACCTTTCACCTCCTTGGTTTCCACCTTTACCTTGTTCTTTTCTACTTCTGATATTATACTCTCCTAATCATCCTTTCCTTACTCATCCTCCCCATGTGTTCAAACTATTTCAGCACACCCTCTTTAGCTCTCTCATACATACTCCTCTTACCTCCACACTTCTTCCTTACTCAGTCATTTTTTTTTCATTAATGCTCCTCACACCATGTAATCTCAAACATATCATTTCCAACACATTCACCCTCACCACATATCCTTGTCTATAGCTCATTTCTTGCATCTGTATAACATTGTTGGAACTCGTGTATCTTCAGAAATATACCCATGCTCAAATTTATCTTAATTAGATTCCGTTAGGTTTACTTCTGCCCATTTGTAAATTGTGTCTAATATTTTTTGCATTCCTGTATGATCAGAGAGAAAAAGTGCCTATGAGCACTTACAACAATATTTAGCCAAAATGGCAGGGTGAAAGCAAGTGAAAGCAAGAGAGTACTTCCTTATAAGCACTTCCAGTGAGAATTTTTAGAGAGAGTTAAAGAGAAAGTGTTGAGAGGGATCTTAGAATTGAGGATTATGCATAATTAAACAGTGATCACAGTCAAGTTTAGGGAATGATATGCCTGAGCTACTTTACATTGTGGCTGGAAAGCTGTACATGGGATTGATGGTATTAAGAGTTAATATCAATGACTTCTCTTTTTTTGAAGATTGTCTCTCCCTAGGTCACTATGAGGTCTGTAGTGTGGAAGCTAACTGAACCCATTTGTATAACACTTTATAACTGGCCAGAGGCATATATGACAAGTATATTTTCGGTCTGCTACTGCGCTTTGCTCGGGTTACATTAGGAACATCACAGAATGTATTCATGTCAAGCATGTAGTGTATAGGCACTAATACAGGGTAATTTGTTGGATGGTGTTAACTGTGACTTGCTCAAGTTCAGAATCAGTGATATCAAGAGTACAGACCTGTGATCATATCTTCAGCAGTTGTAAATGTCACCTGCCTTTTTTTTTCATTTGTTTCATAGGCATTTGCTATTTCCCCATGTAAGCACACTAGTTTTTAGAACATATGAATAAGCCTTGAATGGAAAAAATCCATAATTGTCTTCTTCCTCTGTTCCTTATTTTGGAAAGTACTAAAGGAGGGGAGGTTCCCAACCCTCTGCAATATGTTATCTGTAATTCCTTTCCCATTTACATAGGTTAGGTCAGATAATTATGTTTACCTTTATGTGTAGGTAACTTTGCAGTCCTATCCCCAACCCCACTGGCAGGCCCATTGAGAGGACTGGGATACTGGGGTGAAATCTCTGGGCCTTGGAGGGCTTGAGAAAGGGGAAATAGATTATGATATTATGAATGAAGTAAATGATCTCATAGAAATATTAGCAGTAGATTTAGATTTTATAGAGATCGTCACTTAGTGCCATCTTCCCTTTCACATGAGATCCTCAGGTCCCTCTTTAGGATGGCCTGGTGGGCCATATGCTAGTCCTTCCCATGGTCCACATTAGCCCCTTGCAGCCCTGCCCAATGCCTAACAAAAGGCATGGGTAACAGTCCCTTGCTTCCTTGCCAGCATACATAATGCAGTACATATGTCCAGTAGGTTAGTGTCTTGAAGTTGGGTTTTTGCCAACCATTGCCATCTTCTTTTTACCTCTTTTGGGTCACATCCCAATGTACAAAAAAATAGCAGAATATTTTTTTTAGTTTAAGAAAAGTTGCACTGAAGATATAAAAGCAATCTTTTTTCTTAAGAAGGAAGTCTTAACCATTCCTAGTTTAGGAAAAATATTATCTATCTAATTGGCCAATTCTGTGTATGCAAGTTACTTAAACTTTGTGTATCTTTTTCATGTATATGATTTGGCACAGAAAAATCATCAAAACCATCTCATTTTTCTGATATATTAAGAGTTAAGCATTTTTGAATTAAAAGATCACATTATTTACTGGAATGGCCAGTCCCAATTAAGGTTGACATGGGTGTGGTAGGGATGCAGCAGTGGGTACTATAGGTGTGGATGGGTGCCATAGACTCAGTGAATCCTCAGAAATGCGCAGAATAACCTATTAGGTCATTAGTGAGTTAATGAAGTGCTGGGCAGTTCCAGTGACATTTGTTTAGGTTGCCATCTTTGGCGAGCTACTTGAGCTCAGAATTCAACTTGGTGGTGGGAGATTAGTGTTTGTGTGTGTGTGTGTGTGTGTGTGTAGCATCCTACTATGTAACTGTAGAATGGCATCCATAGTGCTGAAAAGGTTAAGGTTAAAGGCTAGTCTCTATCCTCTGCTGAACTCTGCTATGACTGCAGTGGGAAATTCATAGATTATATCTATTTCTAAACTGTGAGAGCTACCAGCTAGATTATAGTTCATATAAAGTTTAGGAATAGTTTCAGTTTTGTTCACAGCATACAAAAATTGCTAGAACTTTTTGTCTTGGCTGTAATATGAATTTATGTAATTTTTGCTTTTACTCTCTCTGGGTGGTTCTACTAGTATGGTTTTTGTAGTTTTTCTTTTTTTCTTTTCAGGTGGTTATTGGAGCATGGTTGTGATCCTAGTATTGGGGACTCAGACAAATTTGTGCCTTATGATGTAGCAAGCAACAAAGATACTCGAAATCAATTCCGTCGTTTCATGGCCCAAAATCCAGAGAGATTTGATTATAAAAAGGTAATTATCTCTGATATAGTGAGTGATATTAAAACAGACACTGGTTTTAGATATCCTGTTCACATATCTGTCTCGATAACCTGACTATTATTTTTATGTACTCATTGCATGGCAGTGGATGTAAGGAACAGTAAGCAAGCAAGAGGACTGAGCATTGCTACTTGTAAATGAGTTCTCACTCATTTCCTACCTTTCAAAATAACTACTAAGACATATTATAAGCAAATGGCATCCAAAAGTAGTCACTTTGCCACACCAGTTTTTGACAGTAGGAGGTAACTACATTGTAGACATCATTATTTTGTATGAAACACCTTATTTATGTAAAATGTTTTAGGGAGTATTTGAGGATGTTTTGAATTGAAAAGATTTTCATGTTCAGTTTGGTATTTGTTATCACTGATTAGTTTACTTCATCTTTTGTATTGAACTTATAATATTGATATAGCAGTAACTTAAAGTACAGTATGATTATTCATTATGAGAAGCTTTTAGAATGATAGCCTTCTGCAAATTGATTTTTGGTGATTATTTAATCAGTACAGTGAAAGGTAGGCTGACTTCAGTTCTTAGAACCCATTAGGTCATGATATGCAAATGCACTCTCTGGAGCTTCCTAGGTATAGCTTCTCACAGATGGAACAGTACAGGAGGATGGGGTCAGCCTGTCTCAGTCTGGAGCTTTAAGTGATTACTGTTGAACTGTGGTCTCCTAAAATTAAGCTGGACTTACCTTGTCAGTATTGTATGTTATCTCTACTGTAGTCATGTGTGGTTGGTTTGCCTGATGGTGCCTGCATCTGAAGCTGTAGTCACCAAGACCCCCTTATTATCCATATAGGTATAATCAGATTGATACATGGGATTAATTTTTACCCACAGATAACTTCCACTGGGGTAAAGAAAACACACCTGAAGTGTAGGCCATTATCATTTTGGGCACTTATTCATTAGGCATCTAGTCTTACACTAAAGCATATATATTCTGTTGATTCAAAGAGGAGAGCTCGCTCCCTCTTGAAAACTCCTTCACATCCCTGTGGGTAGTGACCCACCTTTTGAGAAACTCTGTTGTATAGTATGAAGCATTGAGCATAAGATTTAAAAGGATGTCATACATCATTTAAAGGAAAGCAGATGAAGATTTTGGAAGGAAAATGAGCCAGTATTTAAAAGAGAATAACAATTTATCCTAGCTCTCATTACACATTATAGCTAAAGAATGGATGTATGTGAATCTAGCCTTTCTTTGTCTGTTCCTGGCACTACCTTACATGTGATAGCTAAATAATTGATGTGAATGAATGCAGCCTTTCTTTCTTTGTTCCTGATGCTACCTTGCTAATGTGGGAAATGGTGAATAATTATGAAAAACTATACTGGAAGGAGGTAGATAAGACTATAAGAAAGGTATGTGGATAGACTGGAAGCAGATAAGCTTGGGAGAATGCTAGTAACAGTGGATGAAAATTGTAAGAGATGAAGAGGATATTTTAAAGAAATTATTGGAGAAGTTGCCTCTCTCCACCAGTTCCTCATGCACTACTCTTACTTAGTGGTTGCAATATGGGGTTGAAAATTTTACCCTGGGATACTTCAAATTACATAATGGAGGTCTGATTGAAAATACGTTTTGGTTTATGTAGTTTCACTTACCAAAAAGCACTAGCTGGGAATATAACAATGGTGTTTGGAGTATGTCTGTTCTACAACCAGGATATTTACAAAATTGATGAATGTTGTTTAAAAGCATCTGAGTAAAATTGTCTTTTCCTGCTTGAATGACTGACTTTCACAGGCAGACCCTCATTGCAAATATCCACAAGCTCTGGGAATAATTCCAATAGGTGATAGATGGTTTTGACTTTCTGTTTAGCCAAACTAAATTTGACCTTGGTTTTCTTAAAAATTTGATTTGTAAGACTTTTTGGGGGTTTGATTTTCTGCTAAGAACATGAATACAAAGAAAAAATAATTATATACTGGTAACTAAAAAAACAATTCAACGCAATAACACTCTCCCAGCACTATTCCACTCAAGAATATGAAGTTAAATTGGAAAAATAGTGCTATACATAAACTAGATATGGGGAAGATATAGTGACTAAGCTCCATGTGACCAACCATTGACACTGACTGAGCCCTGCCTGGTCCTTGCTCAAGTGATGAGCCATGAATGTGTGAGCTGGCAGAAGTGGGCAAGCACAGTTCAAGTAGTTATGAGCACAGTGATGTGGTAAACAGTACATTTTATTCAACTAATTATTACAATTGATCACATGTTTCATTCAGCTAATGTAAGATTTTGTAATTGCATAAACAAATAAATGAATTTATTTTAATTCTTCTGAGTCTGTTGAAGGGCCAAAGAAAAATCATTTAAGGTCCAGATTTAGCCCAGGGGCCACCACTTAGATAGCCCTGCCTTAAGGGCTTAGTTACCCTTTAGATGTCCGAGGGAGGAGCATGATTTCACTGCAAGGGAGTGTACATGGACTTATACATTCAAAATTTCATTGATTTAATGCAAAATAGATATTTATGTGAACTAATAAGTGCCAAAATAAACACTGGAAAATTTTAACACATACTGTGATATACTGATATATATAATAGAACTGAGAAATTGCAATAGCATACTCATACATATGGCAGCACTGAGAGGCATACATCATACCTTCTTATAGCACAGTGAGAGCATGATTAAGGGCAGTTGAACAAGGTCTGCATTTTTGTCACTAGTTAGAATAGTGCTATTCACTACCACATTAAAGATAAAATTTTCATTTTATTTTCATTATTGTCTTCCTTATTTACTTAGAATGAAATAGGGTTTTCCCCTGTCTATAGTGAAAAGGTCGACATTTGCTGACCAGGGATATATGGTAGGCCACATGATTCAACAGAAATTCCTTGCTGTGGACTTTTTTGGCACATGTTGCATAGAATGACCAGACTTTAAGTTTGTCTGGAAGTTTCACAGACCTTTAACAATGAATATTTGCATAGACAGTATATTGTATGAAAAGGACATGTAGTTGAGACTGTGTTTTGGCCAAATGAGGTGAGGTTAGTGGTGTGGTGTGACATTATGCAAGCTGTGCAAGATGATTACAACTTGGCCGACAAATATAGCTTTGTTTTTAAACATATTTTCAGACCACTTTCAGGATATATCATGGTTAATTTTTTCATGAATTTGAGGATGAGTGTGGTATGATTAACCACATGTTCTCCTCTTTCTGTTAGAATAACCTAGTGGCTTGGAAGAGAGAACTACTTGAAAGGCAATGACAAGAGAAGTACTTATTGTAAATATATGCTTTTTCTGGTGCAAAGCCAATTTTTTCTTGTATCTTGTAAGTTACTTTGTGTAAACCAAGTCAGAGCATGCAGAATCTTCCTTAGACATTTTGTTCACTTGATATGTAAATTATTTGTTCATCTGCAGGCTAAAGTACCAAGCCCTCTGACTCCTGACCAGGAAGCACAAAAGAATGCTAAACTTAATGAACGGAGGAAGAAGCAGAAGCAGGAGAAACAGGAACGGCAGAAGGAAAAGAAACAGCAGGAAAGAGAGGCAAAGAAAGAGGAGGAGGAAAAGAAGAGATTTCTTGAGCTGAGTGACAGGGAAAAGGTACAGCAAAAGGATAGGGAAGAATTTTTCTATGCTGAGATTTTCTTTCTTTACCCAGTAGCATTTTTCTAAGTATGACGAAGAATGGGACATGCAAAATTTAGTGCAATTGTTGTCCTTCCTTCATATATTTGATTATTCACTCATGAATGCTCTGTTTACTTCACACATCTAGATATCCATTCTGCTGCAAACTTTATGAATGTACTTCCATCCCATCCATTGATTTTTTCCATACATGCTACTTCTATGAATGTTAGTATCATGCCTTTTGTTTTCTCAGTCAATTTATTTTATGCTTTACATCACCCTCCCATCTGGTTCAGTCCATTGACAGCACATCAACCCTGGTACACCACATCGTTCCAATTCACTCTATTCCTTGTACGCCTCTCACCCTTCTATATGTTCAAGCCCCAATCACTCAAAATCTTTTTCACTCCATCCTTCCACCTCCAATTTGGTCTCCCACTTCTCCTTGTTCCCTCCACCTCTGACACATATATCCTCTTTTTTCGAACTTTCCTTGCTCATTCTCTCCATGTGTCCAAACCATTTTAACACATCCTCTTCTGCTCACTCAACCACACTCTTCTTATTACTACACATTACTACACATTTCTCTTACTCTTTCATTACTTGCTTGATCAAACCACCTCACACTGCATTTTGTCTTCAGACATTTCATTTCTAACACATCCACCCTCCTTGATACAGTCCTATCCAGTTTTGTCAGGAATAGGATAGAAGGAGGTAGCCCTGCACAGGAGGTATCCCCATAGATCTCACTTTTGTGGGAGAAGATATATAACAGCTGTGCCTAATTTTCTCAGTGTAATCACGGGGTGATGGAGGACTTTGGTAACATGATAAGTAAAAGAATTAGAATATTTCTAAAGGAAAGACTACCTCAAGTATCCCTCTCACTTGTGCCAACCCTCACTGATTTCACACTGTTTTGACAAATGAAATCCGTAATATTTCTTCATATGTTCATTTGTTTACCATTAATGCTCTGTCTATGAATAATATACAAGTAGAGCGTGAGACTAAATTCAAGGAAGTGAGGGAAACAAATCCTGTAATATCCTCCCCACATTTGCCCATCAGTCTCCATTACTGATATCTAGTGTGAAAGGTGTAATACTTCTAAATATGTTCATGTCATTTACCTTCACCACGGTGTCAGTTTATGATATTTGGAGTCAATTTAAAAACAAGCTCATTAGAAAGAAACATTGTCTCCATGTACTTGTCTCTTATCAAGAGCTGTTAGACATATTTTCCATGCCCTTTTTCATCTATCAATCATCAGTGAACCAAGCTAATGGTAATGTATCACTTCAAAAAAGAAAATTAGATTTTTTTTCTCAGTGAAAGAAATTTTTAGGTTTAATATTAAGAGAAAAATTTTATGACATGTTAGGAAAATGTGACAGATGCTTGAATTGATCAGATAAACAAACATGATTATGATACTGTACTTGAAAAATTCTGCCAGTGATAATGAGGCAGCTAGATTGGTAAGATGTGATAATGCAAAAAAAATAGATGGTGAAAATTAGTTCCAAATGAACCCCAAATTGACAATTTTCAATGTATGTACCTGGGAGCAGAGAACATTATTGTTAAACAAGCAGGTCAGACGATGAGTGCTGTGCATTAACCCTACCTAATGGCAAAACCACATCATAGATACATGTAGATAGGTTGTTAGGTACTCTCACATACAATCAGTGATGCAGTGAATGAGGAAGCAGAGAATGAAATCATGTTAAATGGCATTTGTGAAAACTGTGCTAGCACCTCATTTCAAAAAATTTTTCTGAAAATAGGTAGGTCCTTTATCTCTTTTTTCCAGAATGTATCAAATCTTTACAGGGAAAATAGTGTGGAGCACAGCACTTGTTGAATGTAGTTATGATTAATCATGGATAATATTATCACGAACATTTTGATTTATGTACTGTGGTTTATAGGAGCTGTGGTGATTGGAAAAACTTATGCCTGAGCTACTGTGCAGCTCTGTAGAAAGATGATTAAGATGACTTTTATCCTCAGAGGGCAATAGCAGCTGAGCGCCGCTTTCTTCGGAAACAAGAGGAGGTGGGAGCCCCAATTCCCTGCCTGTTGCGTTGCTTCATGTGTGCCAAGGACATCACAGGCATTGTCCCTTTTGAGTACAGTGATAATAAGTTTTGCTCAACAAAATGTGTAAAGGAACACAGAATGAAGAATTCTTAATGTTAATAAGTATATGCTAATCATTTGGTTCTAAAATTTATGGGATGAAACTTACATAAAGTAATGGAATACACTTTTTGCTCAGAAGTTTAGTGTGTTGAAATTGTGTCATTGATTTTTTTTGGCATATCAAGGTTTTTCATAAAAGGACATGGAAGAGAGTTGATATTAATAGTCTTATTGCTTTAAGTCATGAAAATTAGCTGGAACCCCAATGATTTTGGTGATTCACTAAGGATTTTGGAGTGTGTTGGCTCCTCCAGAGGGATTTATGGATTTATCTCAGTGTGTCTTAGTGCCATGGAAATTAAGCCATTTATTTCTAACATTGTTTGGGAGAATATGTTACTTCACAAAGAAGAATCAGGCATTATGATAATAAGCATGACTGTAAAACCTGTATATTCTTTCCTGTAACTCTAGTATCTTAACCTTTGATGAGGTTTGTGTCCAGTGGTTTCTGGCAGCCTATAAACACAAATTATCCATTCCACTCTTTGATCTCTTTGATCTAAGGTGGAGATCACCCTGTTATAGAAGTCTAGAAGATTGGTTATGCTTGACTTTCTATTCTTAAGACTGTTGCCTTACAGTTAGGTAGTTTCTCCTTTGCAAGTAGTCTTTCATTTCCTTCTGATCATCTTTTCCAGTGTTTTGCAAATCCTACTTGTAAGTTAGACTGACCTGTAGTTTAGCAAGATTTCCTGATCGACTTTCTTAAATATGGGTACAACATTTGGAACCCTGGACCTTATGTGGTTCAAGTTGTTTTAAAAGCCTGATTGTGTCCTTTATGTCAGTTTCTATACCTTCCAAGACTTTGTTCCCCTCTCACTTTGGTAATGATGATTTGATGTTTTCCTCCAAAATGGAAATGCTTTAATCATTCATCCCACATATTTCCTCATCACCCTCTAAAATTTTTTCCTCAGAGCCCCATAGGTTGTTTAGTTTACTACTGATGAACTTATGGAGAAGTTTTGAATTGTCTTTTCCTTTGTATACAATGCTCTTTTAAAAAATTCTCAGCTCCTTCCTTTGTACCTCGCAGTACTCCTTCCTTGTGTGTGTGTGTGTCTGTTCGTTTGTGCAATAACTAATTTGTAATTAATTATTTGTACTGTAGGGGGAAAGAGTTCTTCGTATTGGGCCCCATCTCTTTAAATTTTTCTATCTCCATACAACTTTTTAAACTGATTAATGCTGTTTGTATTCACAATTTAATCATTCAATTTATTCAATTGATTCACCACTCTTATACTATAGAAGTTCTTTTGAACATCATTTATAATAAGTTGCTTGCTTGATTTCATGTAATGGTTTCTGGTTTTTCAGAAACCCTTGCATCTTTGAAAGAACTGTTCATTATTGATTTCATTAGACTAGTTTAGAATTTTAAAGGTCGCAATTAAGTCACCCTTACCTTCTCTCTTTCTTGGTGGACAAATTTAAGGACTCTAACCTTTCCCTATAATTGAACTCTCTTAATTCTGGTACCAACTTTGCTGGCCTCCTTTGGGCCTTCTCTGTTAGTTGTCTTGTGTTTCTGTAGTGCAGTGAAACGAGAGGAATATCTCATTTTTGGTTTGGTATAGGATGTGAACAGCTTGCAAATTATTCCTTTATCCATATACTTAAATGGTGTTTTGATGATTTACAGCAGACAGTTTGTCTCCTCTACTATTCTCTAAAGGTGGGACTCTGATGACAGGTTAGAGGTGATGTCTGCAACCCAGTCCTTGTCACAGAAAGACTCATGCAGTTTATATCCTGCTAAATGATATTCATATTGAGGCCTACTTTCATGGTATCTTATTGTCATTACCTAGCATTTACTTAGGTTGAAATTCATCAACCATATATCAGACCAATTTTAAAGATTGTTTTGGTTCCCTTGTTGGTTTATGTAGTCCTCCTAATTTTTTACTTCTTTCATGATTTTGAAAGTATCAGCAAATATAATTAAGTAATAGCTCAGTCCTTCTGGTGACTCATTCACATAGGTCTGGAAGAGCAGTGGTCTGAAAAAAAGAATCATGTGGTAACCTCAACCCATTTTGAGAAAGCTCCCTTGGCATGTCCTTTTTTTTCTTTTGTTTCCATCTACTAAGGTTATCTATCCATTAAGGTAGTCTTTCCCTTATTCCTGCCTGAAGATCCAGCTTCTAGTGCCAAATGCTTTCTGGCAGTCCAGATACAGACAGTCCACCCTACCTTATATTTTGTTTATGATGGATCTTACTCTCTCATAGCAACCTGTGATGTTCATACATGACCTTTCCCAGAAACAGGATTATCTCTCAGTTAGTTAGTTTCTTCTTTGCAGGAAGTCATCCACTTGCTTTATGATTATCTTTTTCAGTCCTTAACAGACTATACTCATCAGGGAGAACAGTCTACAGTTCAGCATATCCTCCCCATCTTCTTTCTTAAAGATAGATATGATGTATGCCATCTTCTTTCTTAAAGATAGATATGATGTATGCCCTCTTCAGCTCCCTTGTGTGTGTGTGTGTAGTAATAGTATGAATATGCAGAAGTACGTAATAGATGTGTGATGTATCTGTGTGTAAAGAAGACTTGCTTTAATGATGCATAACATTATTTGGCAAAAGTATGAACAATTGATGAAATGCAGGAAAGTGTCAGAAATAGATAAGATTGCAGTCAAGTTTCCCTAGAAAGGGGGTAATGGTGTTGTTGACTTTTTTGCCAGGCTGTTCAATGTATGCAATTCCAAAGGTGGAGTGCCTGACAGTATGTATTTACAGTGCCTTTGTATAAAGGCAAAGGCTAATAACAGTGTGTTTAAATTTTGGAGGATAAGTCTGCTGAGTAAGATGTATGGGAGTGATGACTGAGAGGGTGGTGTCACGCACAGAGCAGATGACTGGAAAGAACAATTTGGCCTCCGAAGAGATAGTGTGTGTGGACCAGGTGTATGCCTTGAAGATTATGTGTGAAAGATAATTGAATAGAAAGTGGGACTCAGATGTGGCATCATGACTCTGGAGAAAGTGTATGATAGGAAGGACACTGTTGCATTATAGAAAGGCTACATTATATTTTATGGAGTTGATGGAGAATTTCTAGGTAGAGAGGAATTTTTACTGAGCTAGACACTAATGTTAGTAGGAATGGAAGGGGGTAAGTGGTTCCCAGTGAAGGTGAGTCTGCATTGGGGTATGCTATGATTGTGTAATCTTTTAATTGATGGGATTGTGAGTAAAGTTAATGTGAGGGTCTTTAGCAAGGTCCAGAGCTACAATATGTAGGGGATACGGGAACATGGAAGTTAATCAGTTACTGTTTACTGATGACATGGCTTTGTGGTAGAAGCTTGTTTTAGAGTTTGGGAGTGTATATTAGGACAATGATGAAAATAAATGTAAAAAAAATCAACTGAAGTGAATCACAGGGTGAAAAGGGGGCTAAGGTCTTGGATGCATAAAGCAACATGTGAGATGTCATTGTTGAGAAGGCAAAAATTGGTACATTTGAAGGTCTAGTAGTCTTGGTAGTTTTTTAGGATGTATCTTGTCGGCCTTGAATGCAAAAGATAGGAAGAGGGTGGATGTGCTGCAAATGAAGTGTTTGAGGAATGTAGTTGGTGTGAGGTGGCTTGACTGCATAAGAGAGGCATGTTAGTGAGCATTTTCAAATTGTAAGCAATTACCAGAGTGTATTGAAGAGGTTTGGACATAGGGGAAAGATGAGTGAAGAGAGACTGATGAAGAGGATTACTTTGTCTGAAGGGTAAGGGTAATAGGATGGAGGAGACTGAGGAGGAGATAGAAGGAAGGTTGAAAGAAGCTTTAGGCTATTGGGGCTGAGTCCCTTGATAGATCTGTGACTTTGGCAGAGTGGGAAGATAGGTTGGTTTTGAAATCATATGGATTAAGAGGCGCTTTGAATATAGTCATAGGTGTTTGGCATTTTCAAGTGTCAGGATGAGTTTATGCTGGATGTGAGATCACCATATTTATCTTTCATTTGACAAATATTTGTAGTATTTCATTTTGTAATACATGTAAACTCAAATCACTGGCAAACCATTGAATATCAACATCTTTGTCTCTTCTGCATGAGAACTGTTAAAGTAATTTTACTATGCAGCTAATGAGCAACATTTATTTTATTTGGTTCTCTGCAGATGGAGAACCTTGTAAAAGAGAATTGCTGTAAAGTGTTCTTCACTCTTTATTTCGTATAATAAAATTTCCTTTCCGAGGGCTTTGCTGGATGCTAAATAAACATCCTTTTCTCCAAAAACAAGGGTCCATTTTGTGTAGTTCATTTAGTCTTACTCTCAGTAGATGGTATTTATTTTGTATGTTATATGCATATGTTAATTTTGTACTTGTGGATTAGTTCAACTTATAATGATTTTTTTCATCAGTAAGGGTTTTACACTTAAAAGTTATTTTTTTCATACTTAATTGAAGTTATTTTTTTCATACTTTACTGAAGTTATTTTTTCATAATTTATTGCTGTTTCCTGTGTTAGCTAGGTAGCACAAGGAACAGACGATGAAAGGCTGAATTGGCTCACATCCATTCTCTACTGTCATGTGCAGTGCATCAATACCACAGCTCCCTGTTCACAACCATGCCCTACAGAGCTTTCTATTGTTTACCCTGGCTGCTTAACATGCCCTGGTTCACTCCATTGACAGCATGTTGACTCGTGTATTCTACAAAATTCCACTTCACTCTGTCCCTTCTGCATGTTCAGACCCCAATCACTCAAAATCTTTTTCACTCCATCTTTTCATCTCCAATTTGGTTTATTCCTTCTCCTTGTTCCCTCCACTTCTGACACATATGTCCTCTTTGTTAGCCTCTTCTTACTAGTCTCTCCATATGTCCAAACCACACTCTTTATATCACATTTGTATATATATATTTATTTATTTATATTACTTTGTCGCTGTCTCCCGCATTAGCGAGGTAGCGCAAGGAAACAGATGAAAGAATGGCCCAACCCACCCACATA